>JAKSZT010000116.1:3362386-3485208 GCA_026826555.1 Tolypeutes matacus | reverse complement strand
TCCATACTCCATACTCCATACTCCATACTCCATACTCCATACTCCATTTCCTCACCATACTGGGAAATTACTATGTCTGTAAATCTGCCTCTCTTCCTCTCCTGCATTGGGTGGAGCTGAAACAGAGACTGCTGTCTGCTTTCTGTCCTGGGTGCAGTTGGAACCCAGCATTCTGAATGTGCTTTGCAAAAGCCGCAGTCTGTGCCTGGCTGTGCCTGCCCCTTTTCTTGAGGAGGAACTGCATTCACAGCAAAGGCTTTGAAGTTACTGTGTGTTAAATGAGCTTCATTTTCTTCCCTGCTGGGGGGTGGGATTGAGGCAGTGTCCCCTGGTTGTTTTCTGTACATCCTTTTATTATTTTCTTAGATACCATATAGCTGGGGCTTACTTTTTAATTGAGTTGATTATTGTCCTTTTAATTGGAGAGTTTAGTTCACATACATTTAAAATAATAATTTAAGTGTTATTTTCAATTATGTCATTTATTTTTCAAGTAGACATTCTTCTCTCATGGCTTCTTTTTGATTATTACAATATTTAAAATTAAATTTTATTCTCTCTGATGTATTACCTTATTTGATTATATTGTAAGTGATATCTCTAGAAGATAAATTTTGATCCTTAAGTGCTCTATTATTTTAGTGCACTTAATATTACTATGACTACTTTAGGCAACAAAATGGCAGCATGAGACACCCTAGGGTTGTGTATACCCACAGAATCTTTGAAAAATTTGCAAAAGCTGGGCAAGCCATCTTCCTCAAGACTACAGAAAACAGTTAAAGGGTTACACTAACAATCCTTTACTGAGTACTGAATCAAGAAAATACAGCATAAAACTGGTAACACACACTGTTGTGCCCCTCAACTCCTTCTTGACACAGTGTGTAACCAACCTGTGTTCTCATTGTGGGTCCCTGGTTCTGTTTTGGAAGGAGTAACCCTTTTGTGCATAATGGGGTATATGTATTTTTGTTCCAGTCTATCCAATTCTAGCCTGAAACACTGACCTATGAAGCTCATCTCTGTTTTTTCCTTCATGTAATTTCCTCCACAGGCAGAACCAGCTTGCAGATAGTTAAAATAGTATAGGAAACATTCAATTCAGTGCAGCCTGGGACAGAAGATTCCTGGCTTTAAGCCATGTAAAAGACAACCCTTAATGGAGGGAAAGTCTATTTCATAGGAATAGAGAAGTCATTCCAATTACCAAAATCAGTAGAATTTCCAAGGTTAGGTCACAAGCCCAGGAAAATACACACAATGCATGCATGAAAAACTGTCCAGCCCAAACAGTGTAGTAAACATAAGCAAATAGAACTTTAAGGAGTCTACAATTGTTTTTGAGTTGGCTGGACAGCACCAAGCAACTCAAAGCCAATTTTCAAAGACAACCAAAGAAGTTGTTTGCTTGTTTTTTGTTTTGTTTTGTTTTTGCTTTGGTTTGTTTATTTTTGTTAGCTCTTACCACTCAATGTTTTATCTGATATATCTCTAGCTGGATACAAACTTAAGAAACAGCTAAGCAACAAAATCTTATAGTTAAAACATAAAAATATTAAAATATACACTGTGCAAGAGAGTTTTACAAGATGTAGTATACATGTGCAATGAAATATTATACAGTCAAAAAAAGTATGAAGTTCTTACACATGCTACAGCATACATGAACTTGAATACATCATGTTGAGTACAATAAACCAGACTTAAAAGGCCAAATATTCTATGATCTTACTGACATGAAATAAATAGACTATGTAAATCTATAGATTCAGAAACTAAAATACAGGTTAACAGGTTACAGAGTTGGTGCTGGGAATAGGGAGCTAATGCTTAATTGGTATAGAATTTCTTTGGGGTGATAGAAAATTTTTGGAAATGAATGATGGTGATGGTAGCGCAACATTGTGAATATTATCAACAAGAATGAATTGTATATTTGTAAGCAGTACAATTGAAAATTTATGCTGGTATATATGCTACAGAATAAAACTATAAAAAATGAAACTGTAAAACAAAACAATGTACCCTAATGTGAACTATGATTTTTTAAGTTAATGGTCATTTTATTGGGGAAAAAAGTGGCCTTCACAACTTAGATTGGATAGAAATTGTAATTTCTTGAACAGCAATGTTGACTGTTGTGCTCAAGTCCACAGCTTACTCTGCTGGCTCCAAATCATGTTTCAGGAATTTTTTAAAACAACGTCCAAAGATTTTCCCATGTAAAGATTTCTTTTTAAAAATGTTTAAACAGTGACAACCTGATCCCTGTTTCTCTCTAGTACAATGCAGACAGTTGGATCCCCATGCATGCAGGTAAATCCTGGGACTGTAACCATGGGTGGGAGCACAGAGAAGTACAAGAGGACCATCCTCCCAGCAGGGCTAAGTGGCAACAGTTTATCCTTCATCCATTTTTCTGCATATCTTCTTGAGGTAAACCAATTTTAAAAATTGTTTTCAGTAAACCAGCTATGACAATATATGCTAACAATTTCAATATAACCCATTTGAATAGGTTTTGAATTTTTTTCATTTTTCATTTTTGATACAAACACTTGTGCTCAATCATCAAACTGCATGCCTGAGAAACTGGCCAGCCCAAACACTAGATTAATCATTAGTAACTGGAATTTTAAGGAGTCCACTAAGTGCTTCCTTATTATTTAAAGTAGTGCAAGTACTTATATTGTAAAACCGCTGTGTTGCTTGATCTTTATGGTACAGAACCACCAAGAAACTCATGCAGATTTTTTGTGTGTGAACAGAAGGTATTTTTTTTTTTATTTTTTTTTTTCAGGTACCAGGCCAGGGATTTAACCTGGGACCTCCTATGTGGGAAGCTGGTGCTCAACCACTGAACTACATCAGCTCCTTTGTTGTTTTATTTTGTTGTTGTTGTTGTTTTTCATTTTAGGAAACACCAGACTGAACTGGGACATCCAGTTAAGCAGGCGCTTAACCTCTTGAGCCACATCTACTCCCCAAAAGGTACTTTTTACATTCAGTTTTGCTATACAGAAACAGAATGGATAATGAAATGTTTTTTTCATTTGTTTGTTTCTTGTTGTTGTTGTTTTGCAAGAGGTATGTAAAAGATTCAATTTGATTTTTCTTGAGGGTGTAAAAATGAGCTGAAAGTAGGTCTTCATTTTACACTTCTCATGTGTAAGAATTCTTCCTCCTTGACTTGTCCATCCCCAGAAATATCTGCTTCTCTGATCATTTCATCCAGTTCTTTATCTGTTAGTTTTTCTCCTAAGTTTGTCATGATGTGACATAGCTCTGCCACACTGATGTACCCATTGCCATCCTTACCAAAGACTCAGAATGCCTTCTGGATTTCTTCTTCACTATCTGTGCCTTTCATTTTTCTAGACATCATGATCAAAAATTATGGGAAGACAACGGTGCCATTACCATCAGCATCCACTGTGTCGAACTTATCCTGTAATTAGGCTCCTGACACAGTGACCTCATGACTATTCCAAGTGCCTTGGTTGTGATGGTGTCATCACCACCTTTATGGAATAGGGAGAAAGCCTCCTTGAATTCAGCAATCTGTTCTTCCGTCAGCTGATCAAACATGGTGTGGGCGAAGGCAGGAAGAGAGAGGAAGATAGGGTGAGGGGGTCAGCTCAGGGACTGTGAACGCGGGGCTGCTTCCAGGGCTGCAGTTGCTGCTTCAGCTGCTGCTGCCCCTGCTGCTAAGGTGCGGTGTGAGCTGTGCTGAGCCACAGCCTGCTCCGCTTCCTGATTGCGAGTAACCACAAGGCACCAGAGAGACTCCCATCTCCGCTCTTATGGCTCACATTGAACAGTTTATTCATAATTATATTGTTTCAACAATTGTAACAAAAGCATCACACTGATGTGATTTGTGAATAACGGGGAAACTGTTTGTGAGGGGTTATGTGGGATCTCTATACTTTTTTTCATTTTTTTCCTGTAAGTATACTTTTTTAGTAAAAAAAAAATTATAACACTTCTTGTAAAATGTAAGACCCCATATTTTTCTAATTTAATTTGGCACAGTCATTTCTGCCATATTGCTTCCAAATATTTTATTTAAATATATTACAAACATGAAAATATGATGATATAATTTTTATTTTACAACATTGTCTTTTACAGAACTTTCACATATTTCACATGCCTTGCACTCTTCATTTCCTTTGCACATTCGTTTTTCCTTTGATATCATTTTCTTCAGGCTGGAGAACCATTACCTTTTCTGTACCACAGAACTTTTGACAACTAAGTTACTGAGCTTTCATTCATCTTGTATGTGTAACATTTTGAGTTTCACAAATATTTTCATTATATATAAAATTATTTTTATTTTTGTTTTTTCATACTTTGTAGAATTTTATTTATTCTAATGTTACTGTTTCTAATGGTAAGCCAGCCTTAATTTATATTCCCTGTCCCCTATTCTCCCAAAGTTCCCTGATCATCCCACTCTGACATGTTTTCCCTCTGTCCTTTGCTGGCTGCTTTGAACTGTTTCTTTGTACCATTCATTTAATTTATTTTACATTTCCTTCCTAGAATTTCTATTTAGTTTATTATTTTAGTCAGCATTTTTTTTCTGATATGATTTTTTAATATTTTTCCTCATTAGGATCTTTTCCTTATGTCATTAAGCATATGCTTTAAGCTATGTTAATATCATTGGCTGCTAATTTAAACTTGGGTTCATCATGAAATCTGTTTCTATCAAAATGTCTTTTTTTAATTAATGTGTTTCACATTTTCTTGTTTGTCTTATTTGTTAATTTTTTATGATCTACTGCACTTTGTGAATACACATTGTGAATGATAGATTGTTTGCAGTCTGGTTTATGTTAAAACCAATAAAGTTAATATTTCTCCAAGAGGAAAGAAAGATAAAGAGCCATTTTTAATAAGACAAAACTATCTGAGAATAACCAGTGAAAGGAAAAAGAGAGTGATAACAAAGGTATGGAAAATATAATGAGATAAAGGATCAAACTATATTGTCATTTAAATCAGATGAAATTGAAAATCTTTGGTCTTTGGCCTTGACAATATAAATGGTACAAGATTTTCCTTGTCATCATAAACAACTCTAAACCTAAATAAAATGAAGATGAAAAATGTTTTCAGACATTGAAAACAGACATAACAAGTCAGGCATTCCAATTTAATAAATAAAGCAATGAGTATAGAAAGTATTTCCTTTAAATATTTCAAGTTTTGAATACTGAGGAGACTCACAGAAATGAGGAGACTCACAGAATTGTCATTTAATCATCACAAGTAATTACATATTTTCAAAACAGCAAATATTGACACACAAAGTGAATATTATAACCAAAACTTTAAAAATCCATGAAATCACAGCCTTGAGGCAGGTATTCCATCCTTTAGCTACACGTAACATATTTGTTTTGTGATTAATAATATGCATGCAAACATTATACCTGGCTAAATTCCATGATCCATATCATGATTGAAATAGTTATAAAGCTGGGTTTAGTGACCATCTTCTATATTTTCATATCCCAAATTAGTAAAATTAAACAAAATGTTGAATAAGTTACATATGTATATTTTTGGGGTTGAATGACAAAAGGAAATTTATATTAGGTATGACCAAATCAATATTAGCATTATTGAAAAGATTCAAAATGTATAAAAAGAAAATGACAGTGATTCTTTTTTTTTAACCTGCTTTTTTAATATACATTTTTATTTTTAAAGAATGTATTAGTCAGCCAAAGGGGTGCTGATACAAAATACCAGAAATCTTAGGAGGTAGAAGCTTACCATTACCAGGCTATAAGGCATAAATTACTATCCTCACTAAAGTCTGTCGCCATGTGTTGGGGCAAGATGGCTGCCAATGGCCAAGAGTTCAGGCTTCTTGGATTCCTCTCTTCCAGGGACTCTGTTTCTCTCTGGGCTCAGCTGCTGTGCTATCTCCACAAGGCCAGCTGTGAATGGCTCTGTCTCTCTACCCCAGGCTTATGCTGTGTCTAAAGAGCCATCTCTATACCTCTGTGTTCTTCTCCTGTGTGTTCATTTCCCAGGCTCCAGCTCAAAATTCCCAACTCTGTCCTTTGCCATGTGTTTTCTCTCTAAGTCCCCACCTACCAATGTCCTACTGATGTGGCCCAATCAAAGTCCTAATCATAAGTTAATCAATTAAAAGTGTTACCTCTGACAGACCAGTTTACAAACATAATCCAATAACTATTTTTGGAATTCATAAACAATGCCAAACTGCTACAAAGAAGCTTTAGATTACATAAATTTTACATAAAAAATATATCAAGTTGTCCAAGCACCATTTGTTGAAGAGGCCATTCTGTCAAAGTTCTGTGGGCTTGGTGGCCTTGTGGAATATCAGTTAACCACATGTGTGAGATCTATATCAGAACTCTCAGTTCTGTTCTGTTGGTTGATATGTTTATCCTTGTGCCAATTTTATGCAGTTTTGACCTATGTAGTTTTGCAGTATATTTTAGATATATACAAACTTGGGGCATTTTTGGACATTGGAATTGCTCTGTATGATATTGCAATGATAAATACAAGCCATTATACTTTTTGTCAAAAATCTATAAAATTGTGTGGTACAAAGTGTAAACCATAATATAAAGTATAGACCATGGTTAGTAGCGATGCTTCAATATGTGTTCATCAATTATAACAAATGTATCACACTAATGAAAGATGTTGTTAATGGGGGAACATGTGTGAGAGAGAGGGGGTGGGGTATATAGGAATCCCTTATATTTTTTTATGTAACATTTATGTAATCTAAAGTTTCTCTTAAAATAAGCAAAGCCAAAAAATAATAATAATATAAAAATAAGCAAACAATAAAACAAATCAGGTTACAAATAATTAAGGCAATGCTTTAGTCATGGTTGCACACTGGTTTGTCAGTTTAGTTGCTCCTTCAAATTAATAGAAATGTTTTTCAATGGGAGAGAAAGAAATTAGCTCTAGGATTAATTATACCTATCAATATATGACCAATAATTCCATCTACAAATTAAACAAATTGATATCAATTTAATATGCATGAAAATTGCACAATCTCCTTTTTCTCCTCACAAAGTAGAAATGAAAGAGCGAGAATAAACAACTTCCATGATTTTGTATTCACGAAGTCAATATTTAATATGGTATATTAACTTTCAAGTTAAGAACTTTTCAGTCCTCATATCTCAGCTCAATTATCTTTCCAACAAGAAAGAACTCATTTTCTTCAGTATTAGTTAGCCAAAGTGGTGCTGACTAATACTAAAATACTAGAAATCTGTTGGCTTTTATAAAGAGTGTTTTTTTTTTTTTAGGTAGAAGCCCACAGTTACCAGGCCATAAAGGATAAGTTACTTCCCTCACCAAAGTCTTTTGCCATGTTTTGGGGCAAGATGGCTGCTGATATCTGCAATGCTTCAGGCTTCCTGGATTCCTTTCTTCCTGGGGCTTGCCTCTCTGTGGGCTCATCTCCTCTGTTTTCTCCACAAGGTCAGCTGAAGACTATGGAGCTCTCTAGGCTTTGCATCTCTCCAGAAGGCCAGCTGTAGACTATCAGGTGAATGGCTCTGTCTCTCTCCCTGAGGCTTCTGCCATGTCTAAGAACCATCTCTAAACTCTGTGCTCTTCTGTGTGTTCAATTCCCAGGCTTCAGGTCAAAAGTCAGCATCAGAACCCGAACTCTGTCTTTGCCATGTCTTTTATATGTGAATCCCCACCCACCAAGGGAAAGAGACTCAACGTCCTACTGATGTGGCCCAATCAAAATTCTAATCATAATTTAAAAATGCCCAGAGGAACAGACCAGTTAACAAACATAATCCAATATCTATTTTTGGAATTCACAAATAATGCCAAACTGCTACATCTTTGATTGTTCACATTGGACTGCACTTTTTATCACTTAACACAGACTTCATTTAATATTTGTTGACATGAAAGTTGATAACTCTCTGTATCAACCATTAAACTGAAACTGTAACTTGCTTAAAGGCAGGATTTTGGCTGTCCACATATTTGCATCCCCAGGGCATAATGTATTACCTAGGACATACAGTTTATTCATAAAATATATATATTTTGAATGAATGGTGAATCAAGTAATGAGTAATAGTTAATACCATTGGTTAGCACCTTTATGCAACTTATTATTTACTAGATAATATATATGTTTTATATATACTAACATATTGTGTCCTCATAAAAACCCTAAGAGGGGAGTCTATTCTTATCTTTCATCACAGAAAACAAAAAGAAGTATATAAACTTTAAGTAATTTGCTCAAAATCACATAGCTCATATGAGTGATACCAGCATTCAAAACTAAGTTTCCTGACTACACAGGCCCTGTTTTTCAGTACCTTTTTTAAAAAAATTATTTTTTATAACAATATATATTTTTATTTTTTAAAAAATACTTATATTACATAAATGTTGCACAAAAATTATAGAGATTCCCGTATGCCCCACCTCCCACTCCTCCCACAACCTCCCACATAAACATCCTTCATTAGTGTGGCACATCACCTGCAATACATATACACATCTTGGGATTTGCCACTAAACATGGACCATAGTTCACATTGTAGACCACACTCTCCCACACAGTTCTGCATGATATATGATGATATAAAATGACCTATATCTGTCATTGCAATATCACTCAGGCTAATACCCAAGTCCCAAAAAGCCCCTATATTAAAACTACTGTTCCCTCTCCCTGCCCCTAAAGTGTCCAGTGACCATTGGCTCCACATTAATGTTGTAATTACTTCCATTGTGTGAATCATAATATGTCTATAACAGAATACCAGTAAGTGCACTCTACTCCATAGCTCTTCCTCCAATCCTGAGGGGTCTGAGATGGTGATGTTCACTCCACCTCCAAGTGAGAGGGGGCTTATATCTCATGGATAAAATGGATGGGATTAACCTGCCTGCAGCAGCAGACTCTCTCCATTCCCTGGAGTGGTCATTGCCCATCATCATTTCCCCATCAGGTGTCTAGGGTGAGTCCATTGTGCTGTAGAATAAGAGTTGCAGCTCCACCGAGATTCTGGACTCAGCTGGCACATGGACAGCCCAAAGACTCTGGTCTCTGGAAGTACACCTAAAATCTCCAGCACCACATATAGGTTTGAATAGAAGGGACAGATGGACCATGTGCAGGGAAGACATATTTGGGTCCAAATCTGTCACTCTCAGAAGCAAGGACTCCAAAGTATGATACACTGGTAAGTCACAAATCTCTGGGGCTATCCATCTTGATATAGGACCTGGGTGTCTCCAGAGCCCTCAGGAGACCCTCTGTTTGGGGTGTATCCACATTGGAAGCCTATGAGGTCCTATTGAGAAGTGCATAAGCATTACCTCTGGAATGACCTCCTGACTCACTTTGAAGTCTCTTAGCCAATGAACTCATTTGTCTTTACCTTTCCACCCTTTTATTTGAGGTCTTTTTCCAGTTGTATTGCCCATTGACACTTGTTAGTAATCCCTCATTGCCAGGGAAGCTCTTCCCTGGGAGTCATGTCCCATGCTAGGAGGAAGGTAAGGCATTCATATGCTGAGTTTGACTTAGAGAGAAGCTACATTTGAACAACAAGGAGGCTTTCAGGAGGCAATCCTTAGGCACCCCATAACATTAGGCTAAGTTTCAATTTCAAGAACAAAGACTCATAAGGCTACTCATCAAAAGCAAGAGCCTATCAGTGGATCATCCTCCTTTGCCAGACACTGCCCCTGCACTTGAGGGACTGTTGCTACTTCTTTGGATAATATGGCAGAGCTTACAGGATGGGAATTCAGCATTCTCTCATCTATTGAGTTGTTCACCACCCACTGTGACCAAGCCCTGTTAGCATTTGAACAATTTTATATACCTTTTATGTATGTTCAGGTGAACTTCCTCCCATGCATCCCTCCATCCCTCACACCCTCCACCAATGATCCTCTCCTACCCCAGTTGTAACCCTTCTGTGATCCAAAGCTTCTTTAAAGGTGAAGCCAATACAAGAGCCAAATACAATTAATAGGAAAATGAAATAATAATGATGTTTAAATGTAAGAGATAAAATATATGAAAACTTAAAAAAAAACTAAAAATAAAATAAAATTAAAGGATTGGGTTATTCAAAAAATGAGAAAAATTTTAAAATAAATTAAATTTTTTTTTGACATTTTGCCTTTTATCTCTGCAATATCTGGTGTACAGTCTGTACCATGGCATCTTCCCCCTTTCACTCCCTAGTGTCTCACTATTTTTCATTTAATTTTCAAAGAAGTTTTAAGTCACAACATCTGTTCTCTCTTTTTCTTTGTTAGTCTGGCTAAGGGTTTGTCAATTTTTTTGATCTTCTTGAAGAACCAGATTTTGGCTTTGTTTAGTTTTTCTAGTGCTTTCTTATTCTCTATTTCAATTAGTTCTGCTCTAATCTTTATTATTTCCTTCTTTCTACTTCCTTTAGGTTTAGATTGTTGTTGTTTTTCCAATTCCTCCAAGTGTGCAGTTAGGTCTTCAATTTCAGCTCTTTCTTCTTTTTTAATATATGTATTTATAGCTATGAACTTCCCTCTCATGACAGCTTTCACTGCATCCCATAGGTTTTGATATGTTGTGTTGTTGTTTTCATTAGCTTCAAGGTAGTTAGTGATTTCTTTTGAGATTCCTCCTTGATCCCCTGTTTGTTTGAGAGTGTGTTGTTTACTTCCATATCTTTGTGCCTAACCCGTTTCTCTGGCCCTTAGTGATTTCCAATTTCATTCCATTGTGGTCAGAGAAATTACTTTGTATAATCTCAATCTTTCTGAATTCATTGAGAGTTGTTCTGTGGCCTACCATGTGGTCTATATTGGAGTATGATCCATGTGCAGTCGAGAAGAATGTAAATCCTTCTGTATTTGGCTGTAGTGTTCTGTATATGTCTATTAAGCCCAGGTCCTCTCGTGTGTTGTTCAGAGCCTTTGCTTCTTTATTGATTCTCTGTCTATATGTTCTGTCTAAAGATGATAATGGTGTATTAAAATCCCCCACTATAATTGTAGAGGCATTTATTACTCCACTTAGTATTCCCAGAGTTTGCTTTATGTGTTTTGAGGCATCCTGATTAGGTGCATAAATGTTTATGTTTGTTCTCTCTTCTTGAGAGATTACCCCTTTTACTAATATATAATGTCAATCTTTGTCTCTTGCAATGGTTTTGCATTTAAAGTCTATTCTATCTGATATCTGAATAGCTACCCCTGCCTTTTTTTTGTCTATTGTTAGCTTATAAAATTGTTTTCAAGCCATTCACTTTCAACCTCCTTGAATCCCTGGATCGAAGGTGGGTTTCTCATAGACAGCATATATATGGATCATATTTCCTTATCCATTCTGCCAATCTGTGTCTATTGAATGGTGAATTTAATCCATTAACAGTCAGTGTTATTACTCACAATGAATTTCTTACTTCAGCCATATTTTCTTTGGGTTAATGCATGTCATATGTTGTGTTGTTTCTGTTTTTGTCTTTTTAGTTGTTTTTAAACTTTCCTCCAAATCTCTCTCCCTTGTTTTTTCCTGTCAATGTGTAGAACTTCCTTTAGTATTTCTAGAAGTGCAGGTTTCTTATTGACATAATCTCTTAATTTCTGTTTATCTGTGAATATTTTGAACTCTCCATCATTTTTGAATGCCAGTTTTGCTGGATAGAGAATTTGTGGCTGGAAGTTTTTTCTTTTAGTATTTTGAGTATGTTATATCACTATCTTCTTGCCTCCATGGTTTCAGATGAGAAATCAGCACTTAATCTTATTTTGCTTCCCTTGTATGTGATGGTTCTCTTTTCTATTGCTGCCTTGAGTATTTTCTCTTTGTCTTGAGCATTGGACATTTTGACAAGTATATGTCTTGGACTTGGCCTGTTGGGATTTATTCTGTTTGGTGTGCACTGTACTTCCTGGATCTGCACATCCATCTATCTCAAGAAGGTCAGGAAGTTTTCAGCCATTATTTCCTTCAGCACTCCTTGTTTCCATTTCCCTTCTCTTCTCCTTCTGGGATGCCCATAATATGTATGGTTGTGCATTTTGTGTTGTCAGTTAAATCCATGTGTCCCTGCTGGATTTTTTCTATCTTTTTGTCTATCTGTTCTACTATCTGTTTGATTTCAGATGTATTGTCTTCCACATCACTAATTCTTTCTTCAGCCTGTTCAAATCTTCTGTTATGTGAATCCAGCATCTTTTTGTTTTCTTGGATAGTGCCATTGATCACCATCCTATCCATTATCTTTTTGCGTATGTTTACAATTTCTTCAGTATGCTCTCACAGTGTCTTCTTTATATCCTTATTCTCTTCCTTCACTTCATTAAGTTGGTCCATGATATTTGTTTGGAAATCTTTGATTAGTTGTTCAATGTTCTGCATCTCTTCCTGGTTTTTATTTTGTTCATTGGACTGGTCCATGTTTTCCTGTTTCTCAGTGTGGTTTGTAATTTTTTCTTGCCCTCTAGTCATCATTTTATCTTGATGGGCTTATTCAGTTGGTTAGCTTCTCTCTCTGCTCTTGAGTTTTATTTAGCTGGTGGTTCTTTGTGTATGTTAGGTTTTCTATTTCACACTCTTTCTTCTTATTTTATTTCCTTGCTTCTTTCTATGTTCCCTTGAAGGCAAAAGACTAGGGCCAGAGGAATTGAAATATGTGAGAAAGGAAGAAGGATAGTAGTAATATTGATACAAGTTAGAAGAGGGGCCAAATAAGACTTAGTGAAATGAATATTTAACTCATGTAGGCAATGTAGAGTAATAGGAAAAAAAGTTGAGTACCTACAATGGACTGGGAAACCAAATAGAGGAATATATATATATATATATAATGATTTAGAAGTCTAGAATGGTGAGGAGGGAGAAAAAGAGTGAAGAAAGGGCTGAAAGTAAAAAGTTAATATTAATAAAAAAGAAGAAATCAGAATAGGTAGAATAGAAATTGATCCCCTTAAGTTGTGGGATAATGAAAAAACATGGTGTGTAAGAATGACAACAGAAAGCAGAAGGCAGAAAGATGAAGGAAGGGGAATAGATAGCTGGGGAGGCAAAATCAGTAGAGACAGAGAATGGGAAATCCCTGAAGAAGAAGCACATCAAAGAAGAGGCAAGTTAGCAGCACCTAATTAAAAAGAAAAAAAAAGGAAGGAAAAAGAAGGGGGGGAGGAAGAGGAAAGGAAAGCAAGATACAACAAATTAACTGAGAAAAACCAAACAGCCACCCAAGTAAGCAGTCAAACAAACCTAAGGAGGAACAGTGTTCCTTCTAGGGTCCTTGTGGAACCTCTCAGCCTGCTTGTGTTTATCAATCAATTTCTCTGCAGGGTTCTATCTGCAGGTTATAAGGCAGATTTTAGCTATTAAATTAAATAAAAAAGAATTCATTTTGTAGAGTGATGTCTTCTTTTTATTTTTTTATTTTGACAAAATAAGGGACCCAAAAGAAGTCCTCTTCTAGACCACCCCCTTCACTGAGGGACCCTAACTAGGCTTGTGGAAACTAATCAAGCACTTTCCACTTCCTGGCTTCCCCAAGGGAGCTGGAGCTCTGATGCTTGTCAGCACAAAGCAATAAATTTGGCTGACTCTGCCTCCTCTGGAGCCAAGCCTTAGTGTCACAGGGCTGCTGGGTAAATCAGGCCTTCTCTGTAGATTCACCTCTCCCCTCAGCCTGGCACTGCTTCAAGCTGGCTTATCTGCTCCCCAAAGCTATGAATTGGTCCAGGCTGCCAAATCCACAGAAGCAAAACCCCTCTCCACCTTCTGTAAAACCCTCCCTGTCTTGGAAAATGCTCCCTCACACTGGGTTGCCATGCAGGAGTCATGGTTCAAACCAGACTTTTTCCCTGAGGGTGGGGCTCAGCCTCTGTGTTAACCACCACAGGCAGGCTTTAAACTCATGAATCTTTACCAATCATTCCACACCATCCATCTACCTGCAGATAGAAGTCCCAGGCTTCTCGTTCTGTGTGCCCACAGCACAGACCCCCGAGGAGGACCCTGTCCATAGTCAGCCATCCTCAGAGAGCTAGTCAGTGAGTGCCCTCCTAAACCAATGCCATCTTGCCTCCCAAGAATAATGTTTTCAAAATAGAAATATCCACTACTACTTTACTGTTGGTTACCCTTTATTGAATCCTAGACAAGCTGTGTGATCTTGGGTAAGTTAGTAACTTCTCTGTTCCTCAATTTCCTTTTCTATAAAATAAAGTGCAGCAAAAGTAGTGTCACTATTTTTTTTTTATTCATTTATCCCCCCCTTGCTGCTTGTGCTCGCTGGGTCAGCTAACCACGCCGTGCGGGCGGGCTTGCCTTCACCAGGAGGCCCTGGGAACCGAACCCGGGGCCTCCCATATGGTAAACGGGAGCCCTACTGATTGAGCCACAGCCGCTTCCCAGTAGTGTCACTATTAAGAACCAAATTAGTACTTAAAGGGGGACATGGGAATTGTGGGTGAATATTTGGGGGTATGGGAGAAAAGCAGTTATGTTCTATGAGAAGATTATATAGAGGATACAGGAAAGAGGTAAAGAGAAGAAGTGATTTTAAAGATATAAGACAAATATGGGGTCATCAATAGAGGCATGTTGGGTGTGGCAGACACTGGTAGTTACCCACAGATCTTTTATATCACCTGGTGGCAGGTGATCATACACTTGAAGGAAAGTGAAGTCCATCTCCAATCTAAAGGTGTGAATGTGAAGTAACAATGAATTAATCTCAACCACTTATGGTAAATTGATTCTTCTCTCCAATAATTGATGTATGGACAGGCATGTTATGCACTCTAGCTAATATAACAAAAGAGAAATACTTCTGGAGATTTTCTGGAAGATGTGCCTTTGTTCTTAAAAAGGGGGTCTTGAGGAAATAATTTCCTTTAATTAACAATGTCCTCTGAAGGGGATGCTGTTACTTTCACCCAGTAGTAACCGTTGGGTTTTTGGACTGGGAAGCATTTGGACTAACCCAGGTAAAAAGTCTTATTTAAAATGTAACTAATTGCTCATTATTGGAAATCATTGGAAACTGCTTTTTTTAAATTAAGGGACTTAATATTATTTTCATACCCGAAATACCCATATATCCTGGGTTATAATCACTCTAGCAGGAAATGAACAGAAGAGTGCCTTTATTCAATAGAATTAAAACCCAAATTCATGTGATGGGGGAACCCAATGTATAGATAAGCAGGTGACTTCTTGTCTTTCAGTTCTATATTAGATCCTCTGAGATGTTATCTAAACCTGTTGCTAAATAAATCTCTCTCTATAACCAATTATTGGAAGATATCTATAAAAGTATGATTTATAGATGGTAGCTCAAAAATGCAGGGCCAACACTCAACCTGGAAAGCAGCAGCAAGGGGCCCATGAGGTTTTACTATCATTTTTAAATTGCCCATTTATTATTTAGCACCTAACTAGATATAACAACCTTTTTATTTTATTTTATTTTTGCTCTGAGAAAGATGTCTCTGCCAGTTTTTGCTAGATTTTATAGGGGAAAAGCATCCTGGAGTACTTCACTCCACCATGCTGTTTGACCAGAAGTTTTCATACATTTAACTTTCTAATGAAGTACCAAACTGCTTTTCTCAGTGAGTACACAATTTTACATTCCCACCAGCTTTTGCAAATGTTCTAATTTCCCACATCCATGAAAATTTTTTTAATTTTAAAAATTATCTTTAACCATTTTAAGTGGGTGTGAATTGTTATCTTAAAATAATTTGAATTGTGTTTCTCCATAACTAATGGTGTTGAGCATCTTTTCATGTGCCTTTGAACAAGTGGTGTAACATTTCAGAGAAATACATATTCAAATCCTTTGCCTTTGTGAGAGATTTTAATATATTCTGGATACAAGATAAAAATCAGATATATAATTTTCCAATTGTTTCTCATTTTGCATGAGATGTATTTTCAATTTCTTGATAATGTTCATTGATACCCAAAAATTTTACATATTGATGAAATCCAATAAACCTAATGTTCTTTTGTTGCTTGTTATTTTTGTTGTGGTGGTGCTAAAGAAAACATTGCCCAATCCAAAATCATGCAGGTCTTCTCATCTTTTAGTTCAATAAAAGCTCCTAATGCAAAAATTCCAGAAATGGGTTGACTTTTTTAGGGGGAATTAATTAGGAAAATCCTTACAGTTCCTGTGCTGTGAAATGTCCAAATCAAGGCATCATCAGAGATGCTCTCTCACCAAAAGTCAGATGCTGGCAGATCCTAGAAACCTGCCATGTGGCAAGGCAAAAATGGTAATCACATTCTGCCTTCTACTCCAGACTCACTTTCTTCCCAAGCTCAGCTGTGGGTAACAGGCATATGACTCAACTCTCATCTCTTCAGCTTTGGGCTGCTCCACTGATTCCAGCCTCTGGCTCTCTCAGTCTCTCAGGGTTTTTATGTCTTTCTGGACTATAGGCAATCCTGGATGATTGGGTAAAAGGTCAGCTCTCATTCTCTGTGTTCTGTTTATATAAGACTTCCGTAAATGGATTAGTACCTACCCAGTGTCCCATAATCTAAACAAGGGCTGTAATTGAAGTGATATAATCACAAGTGATCTAACCAAAGATCTTTTGATTGAATCTAAGGTAAATGTCCCACATGCAATAAGTTCACATGCTCAAGAATGGATAGAATGGGTTAGCTGAAGAACAAAATGTTCTGGGGTCTGAAAAAGACTCAAACCAAGATATTCTACACTCTCAACCCTGAAAATACATGTTATTTCCATATACAAAATACATTCATTCTATCACAATATTTCAGAAGTCTTGAATCATTTCATTAACAATGCTAAGTACAAAATCTCATAAAAATCAGTTATAGGCATGCAGTCTGTCTTGGGGCAATATTAACTTCTGGCTAAAGACCTGTGAAATAAAAAAACAAACAAACATGTTATCTAGTTCCAATATACAAGGTAGAGAGAGCCAGAATAAATGCTTCCATTCCCATAAGGAGAAATTGAAAAGAAAACAGAGGTCACAGGTCACAAACTGTTCTAAAAACCTGCAGGACACACTCCATTAGATTTCACAGTCTGAGTCACCCATAGAAAGATGGTTTCTTCATCACCTCAGGGCCTCATGGAGGACCATCTCTTCCAAAGATATCCACCCCTTCCAAGGTTTTTCCAGCAGCCATCTCCATTCCACCCTCATCAATCATCTATGTGGTGGCCAACTCTAGGTCTCATCTTCCCAAAACACTGGGGTGATGGCCACTATCTCCCTTCCCAATATTCAGGGCATGTGCTCAACCCTCAGAACAGTGGGGTGACAACTTAACTTTCCCTAAACCCCAGGGGAATGTGCTCCACCATATCTGAAGCTTGGGGTGGCAGAACTATCCCTGAACAACAGGGCAGAAGTCCCTGTGCCTTCAAGTGGTAGGGCAAACTTACCCTTTCCAAGCATATCAGTGAGCTTTCTCTCTCTTGGCCTTAGAAGATGCATTAAGTCCCAACCTCAGCTTCCATGGTTTTGCTGGTGAAGTAATTTTTCCCTCAATCTCTCCCTTTTCTGTCCATTTTATTTCAGGCTGATGGCAGGTTTTGTTCAGATCTTGCAAAAAGCTTGTGAATTTGGCATGCAGTTCACATGGATCCCAACCATCAGACAACAAGACTAGGACTTTCTACAAATCCTTTCAGGATAACTGCATTTCCAATCCCAACTTGCAAGGAAATAGCAGGCTGTTTCCAAGTTTAGTTAAGTCCTCACATGAGGCACTACCTTTTGGTGACTTGCTAACTGAAGCTTGGAATTTCCTAAGCCATCACCTTCTGCTTTCTTTGCACCCAGGAGTTCAGGTCTCAGCTTATTTCTTTCCTCTCACAATTTGCTATAATCTGCAAGCAGAAGCCAGACTGCATTTTCCACATTTAGTTTGCAAATCTCCTCAGTTAAGTATAGCAACTTGTCACTTTAAAATACTGCCTTCAATCAAACATCAGGAGTCAATTTTGGCAAGTTTGCTGCAATTTTAGAACAAGGATCAATTGCCTTTATTCCAGTTTCCTATAATGTGTTCATCATTTCCTTCTAAGACCTCATCAGAAGTACATTTAGCATCCATATTTGTATCAACAGTCTCTTCAAAGAAATCTAGGCCTTTTCTATGAAGCAGCTTACAATTCCTCCAGAATTTTCCTCTTTCTTATTTATAAAAACATTCCAATACTTTTGTACCTGCAAGTAGCACAGACTTCACTCTCTCTCATGTCCCATAATCTTTGGCCCTATGAGGGGAATGTGCTATCCTCTTTAGTACTGGCATAACTATTTCAGGAGATGCTTCAGGAAACTTGAAACATGATATAAAGAAGGCATAAGAAGGCCCTATCAAAATCTCAGGTACAGCTAACTAGTTTGGCCATGCCAACACAGCTGAATAAGATGAGAAAAAATCTGAGTGGCATATTTTATTTTCTAAAGGTACTAGAAAAGAACTTAGTAGAAAAAAAATTTTTCTAGAAGATTGCTAGCTGCTATCTTCTTATGTAGATAAGATGTATGCATCCTTGGTAAATTATTAAAAAAACTGGAAAGCTTTTGTTTTCAATTTGGATGACAGAACTCTTTTAAGATAGATCCACAATGAAAATAATAACTATTTTCTGACATATTAAAAAGACCCATTAGAGAAAATGGACAACCATATCAGCTAGTAAATAAGTGCATCATAAACCATGAGGACAGTCATTTGACTTTAGTCATTTGCACATTTCCTTTGACCTAGTCACCTTTAATATAATTTACCTTTTCCTTTCCTTCCAAGTATAAAAATAATTATAGTTATAGAATTTATTATATGATAGGACCTTTAATAACAGTTTCCATGTTAGAATATAAGCTCTATAATGTTTTGTTTACCACAGAAACAGGAAAGGTATATTACTTATTTGGCGGCAGTTAAAAAATAATAAGTAAAGGTTTAATGAATGAAAGTCTAATTTGTTACACCAATTTTATTTAGTTTTACATTTTTATCATTTCTCATTCAACATTAGTTTTATGTTTAGGTAAATTCTGCCATTTATGTTTTTTTTCTTTTTATTATGGTAGTTAAACATTTAAAAATAATTATTGCTATTTAATATACACTGTATGTTCAATGTCTGTAACCTAGCCTTATACAATACTTTTAGTGTGTAAACTTCTAATTTTAAAAGTAAAACAATCAAGACATTGTAATATGCAAATCATGCAAAATGATATTTATAAAAAAGTAAATCTCTAATTCATCCTTCACCAGAGTTCCCCAGTGAATCTCCCTAGAGGAAATTTTTACTCTTTGTTTCTTAGGATTCTTCAAGTATAATCTTTGCAAATTCAAGCATATTTACATATGGTGTATGCATATGTATTTCTCCATGTATTGACTACTCTGCATTTTACTTTGTAAGATCTTGATTTTTTCCATACCAGTCCATAAAAATCTAACACATTCACATTTATCTTCTTACTGGATAATGCTCTTTCATAAAGATCAACTAAATCTAATATGTCCAGTTCTTTTCATGTTGCTTCCCATTTACTATGAAAACTCATATTGTAATAAATATAGCTATTTTTTAATATGTGCAAGTATGATATGTTCCTAGAAATGAAATAATGAAATCTTTGGGTCAAACTGTACATGTATTTAAAATGTTGATGTTCATAGTTAAATGCCAAAATGACATTCTTGTAGTTGTACCAAATATACTCCTGCCCACAGTCTGTGACAGTGTATATCCATATTCTCAACATCTATTATTAGATAAAAAATTTAGATATTGGGCAGTTTGATTAGTTATGGAAATTTTATTTCATTTATGTTAATTAAAATTCTTTAAATATAATTGAATTTGAACAGGTTTTCACATTTTAAAATTATTTGTATTTCATCTTTTAATTGCTGAATAATGTTTTTATATCTTTTCTTTGATTATTGAATTTTTCCATAATGATTTTTATAAGATAATAAAGTGCAAAGGTAATGTCCCTTTTATTCTTATATATGTAATTGCTACTTTAACATCTTGTGACTATTTTGACATTTTTATTCTATAGAGATTTTTTCCATAGTAGAATTTTTTAATTTACATATTCAGATCACTCAGTATATTTTATACTTGCTTAAGAAGTCTTTTCTGAGTTTATACATATCAAAATATTCTTTCACGTTTTAGCACTTAATTTTTAAGCAACTTTTTATTTTTCATATTTTAAAATTTTGATCCAGTCAGAAAATTATTTTGAAATAAGAAGTTTAATAGAGAATGAATTTTAGCTGTTCTTCTTGATAGCTGTTTTTTTAAATAGTTTTCTATTATTATTAACTTTTCACCATTTCTGAAACCCAATGTTAATGCAATCTACATACTTACATGTTTTTGGATTGATTTCAGAATTCCAACCTGTTTCCTTGATCTTTTTTATTTCTGTGTCATTTAAAACATAATTGCATTTGTTCTATAATGCTACTTATTATCTGATAAGCCTAATATTTTCTCCTTATTATCCTCTCTTAGAATTATGCTGACTCCTGCCTATTTATGTTTCACATTAAATTTAAAATATAGGGATGTGAATGTGGCTCAAGTGATTGAGCTCTTGCCTACCACATGGGAGGTCCCAGGTTTGGTTCCTAGTGTGTCCTGGAGAAGACAAGCAAAACAGCAAGCTGGCACAATGGACTGGAATGGTGAGCTGACAAAACAAGATGACACCACAAGGAGACACAAACAGAAAACACAATGAAAGACACAACAAAGCAGGGAGCAGTGGTTGCTCAAGTGATTGAGTGCCCCTCTCTCACATGGGAGGGCCCAGGTTTGTTCCCAATGCCTCCTAAAGAGAAGAAAAGCAGACACAGAAAGCACACAATGAATAGATATGGAGAGCAGACAGCAAGCACAAAAAATGAGGGGGTAAATAAATCTTTAAAAATATACATTAGTCTAAGCACAAAACAAATTTCAATTAGTACTGTCAATGAAAATCTTTTAGAAAAAAAGTATAATTTTAAAGAAAATTGAGATTACTTATTCATGATAATGATGTCTTTTTTCTACCTAGGGAAGTTCTCTTTTATACTCTTAGTCATGCTTTATATTTTCTTCATATAGACTTAGCACTTTTCTTGGTAAATTTTGGATTTTGGATCTTGTTATTGCTTTTGCTATTGGAATTGGATCTGGCCTTCTATTATATATTCCAAAGGTCTGTTGTGGGAAGCTAAGGAATCTATGTGTTGAATTTTTAAAATATGATATCAATTATACTGTAAAATATTTCATGACTTTAATTGTACATTTTTGTGAATTTTGCAAATATATACTTGTTTTACCATCACAGTAAATCTGATACAGATTAATTCATCCTCTGAAAATATAACTGTGCCCTTTGTAGTCAACTACTCCCCCTACTTCCAGGCTCTTACTAACCCTGACTGGTGTCTGTCCTTATGATTTTACCTTTTATTTGGCTCTTTTCACTTTGTTCATGTTTTCAATTTGTTCATGTTGTTGTGTGTATTAGTAGTTCATCCTTTTTTACTGTTGAGTAGTACTCCAATTTATGGATGTATTATAGTTTACTTATCCATTATCTTTTTGAGAGGTGTTTAGGTTGTTTCCCTAGTGTGAAATTTTCTGGAATGACACAGGATAATTCTCCCTAATTGATCATTGATTCCACAGGGACAAAAAGAGTACTGCATTTTATTAATCCCACATATGATTTTCTCTTCTAAGTCCAAAGCCTTCAGTAGGTCTACCAGGATGCATAAACCATTTGGGATGTGTTATTGTGGGACCTAGAACTAATATTACTGAAGAGACAGGTAGCAGTTATATGAGAACACACAGAGACAGATTGAAATTAAAAAGGAGACATTATATATATTTTCATTGTTGGTACAGGAAGGCACAAAAGTAAAACTTTAATAGCTATAATTATTGATGAGGATGCTTGAGGTTGAGATGTTTCTTAAATTTTTTGACAAGTACAAGGTATAAATTTCTCCTGAGCTGAAAAAAAATTTTTGTGTGATGTGGATTAGAGGAAATTGGTGAAAATTGTAACAACTGATAAGAAGAATGTGTATAAAATGACTGGCTAGAATATCTAGAAAATTTGCTCAAAAATCATTGAACAACAAGTTCACCCTGGGGCTTATAACTCTTGTAGTCACCCTCTATTTATTTTACAATTGTATAATTTTCTTCAGCATTGTCTTACAATTAGGAAAAGGGAGAAAAGATGGTGTTAAAATTTGTGTTTTCAATACTCCTGCTAGTGTAGATAATTACACAGAAGCACAAAAAGGTTTAATTTGACTTGAGGTGTGTATGGACTGCTATTTATTCATACTGCATTCTGAGAGTCTAAAATATTGCAAAAGTTATACTGATCTGATCTCTTTTAACTTAAAATTCTTTTGAAGATAAATATAGTCAATGCATTAGTGAAGATAAGCAGCATATTGATGTAACACATGAAACATGAACTCGCAGTGACTTAATATGTAAAATTTTATTTTGTTCAGGTAAAATCCACTGTGGGTTAGTATACCATGAAGGGCATTTGTATGGCATGTAATCACTCAGAAATCCAGTATTCCAATTTCTTCTTAGTGATGCCATCATAATGTGCTATGCCAGGCTTCCTGCAATAAGGAAAACTGAGCCTGCATACTAGCACACTGACTCCTAAATGTTTCAGCCTGAATGCAACATACATCACTTCTGTGAACTAGCCACATGTCCCTTCTTAAACACAAAATGGAGGAACTTATGTTTGGAGCACATGGCTATTTGGTGATAAGTAAATGGATTGAACATATTGAGAAAAAAATGATTGCTTATTTGGAATGAATACTAACTAGCATATCAATACATGTGAGACATAAATATATATATATATATATATATATATATATATATATATATATAATCATGAAAATCAAGCATGGCTGTGGAGTAATTTTGGTTAATAGTGTTCTTTCAAAGATAGAAGGGACATGACTCAGATGCAGAGTGCATCTACCTTGGTTCTAATCTGGGTTCTCTTCTTTTATTTGGGTTATTTCTTTTAGAATTCAAGTACACATGGCTGTATCTCAAGTGCTATGCAATTGGTCTACAAATTTCTATTCAAACTTGAATGTGCAGACATTCTGCCTTAATTACAAAGATATCATAAGCTCTCTCTTTTGTTCTAGCTACTACTGTTCCTATTATCTAAAGCTCAGAGCCATCCAGTAAAATATATTTTGGAGATAAATATGATGTGGATGTTTTTAATGGAAAAAAATTTCCCCATATATAGTCTATATAGCATATCATGTGCAAGTTGGCTTTATGTCTGTACCACAAGTATATAATACCATCCTCAGCTTAAGGCAGTAAAAATAATTATTCTTGGCATAGCCAAAATTAAAATGCAAATGTCCTCTGTGGGTTGTACAACACAAAAGCATCAATTTTGGGAAGAGAGTGGCCTTATAGTTTTTTCTCATTTTTCCAAGCACATTCATTTCAGGTTGATGCTGATATCTCACATTATTAAGGCTACACTGAGTTTACCAGCTGGAATTACATCTATTTATTTGCAAGAAAATTCTTAGCCATAAACCTTTTTATATATTTTAAATAACTGGGTTATTTCTTATATATGCTATACAAGAAGTGTTGTAGATAGTTTTTATACAGAATATATAATGAAAAGCATTTTCACAACTGAGTATTTTATGTCAATTAGCTGTGTGTCATCAATCAATCATTTGCACATGCATAGGAATTTCTAATTGGAAAGGATTTCAGTTACCTTTTAATTAAATACTGATATATTTTTAAAGGGGACCCATACAAGATTACACATGACAAGGGGATAAATAAATTTATAGCAGCATATACTGACTGCATAATCCATTAACTTCTCAATTACCCGTGCTTGATATTAATGGGTGAATTTTTCATTCTTTTGTCTATTTACATGATTTGTTACATGACATCATGTCCTCATCATTTTTTCACCTCTGCATTTCTAAGTGTGTAGATTAAAGGGTTTAACATGGGTGTTATTATGTTGTAAAATACTGCCACTACTTTATCAATGGGGAAGGTGCTCATGGGCCAAAGGTACATAAATATACAGGGCATGAGCAATAAGACAATGACAGTAATATGTTAGGCACAGGGGGAGAAAGCCTTCTGTCATCCCACAGAACTGTGATATTTCAGGGAGCAAAGGATGAAGACATAGTGGTAATAAGAATAGAAAAATGCAGGAAACACATGAACCTACTATTGGTGGCAACAAAAGGTCCAATGATGTGAGTGTCAGTGCAGGAGAGTTTCAGCAGAGAGTAAGCATCACAGAAGAAATTGTCAGTGATATTTTGTCCACAGAAGGGCAACCAAACACTGAAAATGATTTGAATTAGAGCATGAAGAAATCCCCCAACCTAGGACAAGGCCACCAAAAAGACACACATATGCTAATTCATTTTATAATGCAGTACAGAGGACTGCGAATGGCCATATAGTGGTCACAGGCCATCACTGAGAACAAGATAATCAGCTCCACCTATGACATGCTTTACAAAAACTGAGTCATGCACCCAATGAAGGAGATAGTTTTCTTCTCAACAAGTAAGTCAAATATCATTTTTGTGACTCTGTTAGAAACAGAAAGTGCCATTTTGAAATAAGAGAAAATTATATAAGGGAGCCCAGAGATGGGCTGCTGGCAATTGTTACTATGATGAGTGGGTTGCCTGCCATGGTGAGAAAGTACATGTTTATAAATGCAACACACAGGAGGTTCTGCACATCTGGGTTCTGTGTCAGACCAAACAGGATGAGTTCTGTCACATTTATCACTTGCTCCATAATCCAGTTTTGTATTTGGGCAATTGATATATCTGCAACTAGCATGTGGATTGTAATGTTGGTAGATCAATTTTGATCAAGATAATAATATATTTCTCAGGTAATTTGTTTCTTTTAAGATTGATGATAACAACAAACAGACAAACCTTAGACTTAAAGTAAAACTATATTTTTAATTATATACAGTATTGAATATATAACTGCCTTATACACAGACACATGCAGACAAGCACAGTTTAAGGCTTTCATGCAAGACACATTTCATGCAGTCACATATGGGTGAGTCTCATATTTATGCCACATGGTTTTCTCACAAAGAAAAAGGAGAATAAATAAGAGGACACATAAGGACAAGCAGAGGCATGAATTCATTAATGTCTGCCTCCCTGTGTTTCTTTTCAAGTCATTCAGGCTGATGAGTCTAAATTTATCATCTTAGCTTTTTTAGTTTTATCTGTTTTTTTTTTTTTTTTTCAGAAAAAGGGATATATATATATTTAAATGCACACACCTCCATTGGCCCCATTCTGTCTTCTAAGGTTCTGGAAACATTGATGACACTATGTACGTTTAATATTTTCCCACATACTGAGATTACAGCATTACAAATTGTATCCATGACAGTAACTCTAGCTTCTCATTCTTCCAATTTAAATTGTTATCTCTTTTTTTGTTGTTGTTTTAAGCTATCAAACATCAGGTGAGTTCTATATAAAATTAGGGGTGATATAATCACATTTTAGACATAACTGAACTGGGTGAACTTGAGACTGCAGGAAAATACACATGGCAGTTACATTTGTGAGCTCATGCATCATTGAAACAGAACTGCATAAGAGTATCATAGATTCCTTATCAAACAACTCTCTAAGAATGATATCTTGAATAGGATAAAAGAGTCAGCTTGATGCCCTGCAATATTCATCAAATTTATTTCTAACTTTAGTAGTTACTGTTTGGGGGAACTTTTGTCATAATAAAATTCATGGCATTTTGCAATTAAACACTTAATTTAAGGAAGTTATGAAGTCTGGGCCTGTTGAGAAAGTAGATATTTTAATATTAGAATATAAAAACACCATAATTAATTGGTCAGAGCATGTAATTTAGGGTAGATAAAATATATTTATATTTTGTTTTCACTGATAAGTAGCAGTGTGATATTGTGTATGGGCCTTAGACTTATTGAGCCCAAACATTTTCCTATATAATGTAAGAGAAATAACAAAGGGCATAGAGGAATTGATGAACATTACTATTTCTTATATCAAAGTGTGTATCCTAAAGGTAAAAATACAGTTTTCTACACATTTCCAAATGATTATTAAAAGATCCAAAAAGAAAAAAGCATATATCCTAATTCTTATGACTGAAATAATTCTTTTAATAATATTAAGAGAAAAATTAATGAACTATGAATGTATATAAATGAAATAAGTACTCACTGAAAGATGTTTGAAAAATCAACCAACCTTACTCAGAAAATTTTGCATACAGAAATCAATATAGCAGACAATAGAAAAATATTAGACTTAATAAACAAATTCAAAAGCATATTGGCATTTAAAGATACTCTTAAAGGCAATTAATATTAATAAGCTCAATTGGAAGCATGTTAGGCCAGATCCTGAAAGGTCATTTATATTAACAATATTTTTTTAAAATATTATGTTTCAGTGATGGTAATAGAATTTGTTCAGCCACTGGTAGATATTTATCAAAACAATATAAGTTTAGCCTATTTTATGTTAATAGGGTAAAAACTAACAAGAAAGCATAGAACTGTATCATAATAAAACATGGAATATAGTTAATAGAATAATTATAATAATAATATTTCATTAGTTGTAACAAATGTACCACAGTAATGCAAAGTGTTAATAATAGGAAGTGGTCATATGGGAACTTTGTATTTTCTGCATGATTTTTCTGTAAATGTACAATTTCTGTAATTAAAAAAAAGCAAAGAAAAACCCCTAAATTCAGGGAAGTCTATTTTTGATATCAACACTACATAAAAGGGAATAAAAGCCAAAAGGAATTGTATGTATTAAAAACTTAAAGCATCAACTAGCTCAAAAACAGAAAACAGAAATAAATTGTAACTGATGTCTAGATGGAAAAGACATGTTATGTAAATATGCAATCATATAAAAAATGAAAAATATTGATGGAGTCAACTACAGAATGACAGGGAACAAACCCAAAATATGTTTCCAACAGATGACATTAAATTGTTACTATAGAAATAGAATTTGCAAATAAAGAAAATGTGGATGCACACTCTTATAAAGAAGAGGCAAAAATAATGAAAAGATAATTATCATGAGAAAAGTTACACTACTGCACTACCCTATATTTCATAAGTTCTCAAAGAAATACAATTTAAAATGTGAAATATATTTTCCTGGCAAATTAACAAAGATGAATATGACCTCTATTATCCATTGCTGGTGAGTGTATGTCAGTATTAAATATTCTGGAAATAAACATGACTTTTTATAAAAGGGCTTTGAAATTGGTTATGCTTCTCAGTCCCTTAATACTTACTCTTAGCACTCTAGTCTAAATAAGAAATATTGGCAAATCTTATGCATACATATTGTATTTCACAATATTTTTTCATAATATTGAAAATATAAAGACATTCATAATGTCTACAAATTTGAACAGGCAAATGCATGGTGATGCATAGTTATAAAATAGGTGGACCACAAAGATATTTGTACTAAATAATATTGATGCAGAAAGGTGTTTTTAGGTAATAGTGACTGGAAAACTGCAAATATAAAATGGCACTTATAATCTCAATTGAATAAAATTACATATGTAATAGAAATGACTCTAAAAAGACACTAAAGACTAATAGTGTTTTTTTTGAATTATGGAATATGGGAAATTTTTATGTTCTTTTTAAAATCGGTTTTGTGATCCTAGTTTATTATAAAGAGAATATATTGTCTTTATTATGAGGAAAATAATTTAATTAAAGATTTACTTTTTTCCTTTTATCTGGTTCCCTAATATCTCAAGTCTCAAGTAACTGCTTTCATGAGTATATTGTGTATGCTGGCCATTGTCCATAAAGTTGTGATAATAGAATATATATTTAAATCTTACGTATAAACTGAAGACCCTAGTGTCACCATGATAAAAATATATCAATAAAGAAGTTACTGATATTTCCTAACTCTCTAATACATTAAGACAAGTAATAGACTCAATCTATGACAAGGAATCTTATCTATAGAAAAGATTTTGCATGGACCTTGCAATTACTGACCCATCAGTGACTTCTGCTTTTCAAATTGCTCTATTTTTATCTTCAGTATAGTAATTCTTTCCCTCAATTACTGATTCAGATATGAATGTTTAGAGAATCTTCCTAGGTAAAGCAGATTTCATGGGCAGAATTTATTTTTGCTCTATAAACCTACACCAAACTGTGAATGTGGTCCACAATCTCCCAACTCAGATCATAATTGTTTTTAATCAGAAAATTTCCAAACTTTTAAGCTGCAATGGAAATTTGGCAGAGGAGCTTAATTTTTTTGATAGACATCTCTCCAATGTGCAATTGCTTGTTTGCTTTTTAGTGACTATATGAAATATAATACAGTCACTTGAGATTAGTTTAAACCATATTCAAAACACTGGAAACAGAAAATTACGTTGAAACAGAAAATTTGTTGATGGTCAGGATTATGAACTCTACAGAAAATAGAGTTGTCATGGAGTAACAGGTGCCTGTTTTCACCTATTTTAAGACTTCTCTTAAGAAACTCCATGCTCAGCCTAGAGCTAGTACCTTTGGTCATTGAGATCCTGCATCCATATGCATTTGATAACACAGACTGCAACATCTGTTATTTGCAGCTCCTTTTATTTATGTATTGTTCCAGGTTCAGGTATCCCGAGAGTCTGTCTTTATCAACATTTTGAAGTGTGACTTCAGGTAAAATTTTAATTTGATATTGCTTAAAGGTATCCCAAATGATTAGAGTTAGCAGCTTCAGCCAAGCTGAAAGCCCAACCAGACCATTTTGTTCTCTCTTGTGGCTTTGGCATCTGCAATCATGGTGGGTATGAAATCCATTTAAGCTGGGCTCACAGATTCAGAGTACTTTGGAAGTGACCTTGGAAATCTAGGACATAAGGCAAAGAGTATTCTAGTGTTGATAGTATGAGTCCATGAACTAATCAGAGCCTATAAAACAACCCTAATAATATCTGTCTCAAAGAATTTTAAAAAAGGACTAATTATGTGAAAAATCTAGATTGATGCAAAACTGCTATTCCAGCAGTTGAGGATAAACACAAGCAGGCTAGAGATACCTGATGTCTAATATTAAAAATCAGTATCATTTTCAAGTGTAAGATTCTAAACTCCTGATGCTGTCTCTTCTAATTCTATATTAATTTATGGCCATCCTGAGTTTATATGAGATAATGCATGAATTGTGCTTAGAATGTTGTCTCAGATAGAGTAAAGGTGCATTGTTGTTGTCAACTTCTTTACAGGGTGCTACTGACCAGTTTTATCACAATAATTGTACCAATTCATATAGGTAGCTTGCTTTATTTTTCTCTATATTTGGTGGGATTCAGGAAGAATGCTGACATTAGGAAAGAAGAAATGCCAAGTTTTCTTGTATTCAATAATCATCAATGATTCAAAACAATTCAAAAATCTTCTATGAGTGATCAATCTCTCTACTAAAATAGCTGACAATGATGTTGAGATTCCCTAGAAAGGTTATAGAAGTTAAAGGAAATGTAAATATGGTTTGCATTAACAAATAACAAGCACTTTCTAAGTATAAGTCACTCTGATTATATGACTATTATATTCTCACATAATTCCATGGTGGAGACATTAGTATCTCCATTTTGAATATAAAGAAATTAATTGTTAACTCTGAGCATCATTTGAGTAAGATCTTAATGCTAATAATTAGTAATGCTTGGATTCAAATCCATACTGATCTGATTTCTAAGCTTGAGATCTAACATATATGTCATTTACCTCAACACACATGGATGCTATCATTGTGTCTCATTCACTGGATGTAATGTGAGAGAAATCCTGACTCATACTGGATCTTGGTTCTACTACCAGACAGGGAGTGTTCCTCATATAGATCCCATGTATTAATCTGATCAGGAAAAAGAAGATGGAGAAATTGGAACATCTTATAACTTCCTTTGCTACCTCTTGAAATATCTAGAGGAATTGCATAAGCTCCATCCAGAGAGCTTTGATTCTGAGAAATTCTTAGAGCCTACAGGGGGAAAGGAAGTTGTAAGTAGAAGTACAAATTTAGGAACAGGGACCTCCTCTACATGAACGGCATGTGGTAAGAGTCTAGAAAATTATACACATATCTAAATTTGCCAGGGTTGATATGATATTGTCTCACAATGAGTTACTTAACAAAAAATATTTACTGCAAATCTATAATCTAGATATCAGCAAGGTCCTGATCCCCTTCAGAATTTGTAGCTTGTAGCAATGGAAGTCCTCAATCACATGACTCTGTCATTGGTAACCTGTGGCTTTCTCTAATTCTGGCATATCTGAGAGGTTGCAAATTTCCTCACTTCATAAGACCTCCAGTCATGGGAATTAAGACTTATCCTCATTGGTTTTGCCACACCTAAATAGTATGTTCAAAGATCCTGTTTACAAATGAGTCCTCATTCTGACATATTTTAAGATACTATTTACAAATGGGTTCACTCTGAAAAGATCGTTGTTTAAGATGAAGAGTGTGTCTTTTCAGGGGTACATTATTCAATCCTCATCACCACCAAAAACTTGAATGTGGATGAGTCCCAACTCTTCCACCTACTAATTATATGACACCATGCATGTCGTTTAACTTATCTGAGCCTGTAAATAAGTCTCAGATAAAATTAGGTAGTTGGAGTGTATACAATAGATAACAATTGAAATCATCAATGTCTATTAATAGCTAGAAAGTACTTGGAAAATATTTTCTTAATTGAATTAAGAATTTTGACAGTAGATTTATCTACTACTTCATTGTTGGTTATCATTTTTTGAATCTTGAACTATCTGTGTGATCTTTAGTAACTTAGTCAATTTTCTGTGCCTCAGGTTCTTGTGCTGCAAAATAAAAAGTTGCAAAATATGGGGATGTTATAAGGATCTAATAAATCACTAAAAGAGGGATATATTATTGAGGCTGAATATGTTTTGGTATTGGAGAAAATTGATCATGTTTAAATATCAGTGGGCAGAAACTAATACATGGAGAGAGAAGAGAGACAGTGAAAGAGAGAGAGTAAGTATATAGGATAAAAATGGGGTAATCATTAAAGGCATGTTTGATGAGGCAGATAATGTTAATTCTTCACAGATTTTTTTCAATCAGACTTTGTTTTGTTCTGATGTCAAGTGATCATGAATTAGAGAGAAAGTTGAGTCCATTCTTAATCTAAAGTTGTAAATATTGATTAAACATGAATTAGACTAAACCAATTATGGTAATACAATTCTACTTTCCAGTTATGCCATAAAATAGGCAATTGGTAAAATTCTAGCCAATATAAAAAGAGAAAAAAACTTTCAGAAGTCTTCTGGAAGATGCTCCTGTGTTCTTAAATAGAGAGTAATGAGAAAAATTTTCCTGTCCTGAATGATGTCACACAGCAGTGATGGATAGGCTTTTGAACTTGGAACCTTTTGAACTGACCCATCTAAAAATTCACACCATTTCAAAGATAGTTGATTGCTTCTTACTGGATTTTATTTGAAACTGCCTTTATTACTGAAGGACATAACATTATTTCAAGACCTGTAATAACCATATAGTATGGGTTATATCATAATCAATCTAACAGGAAATAAACATAAGAGTTCCTTTAGTCAATAGAAATACAATTTCAATTACCTGTTATATGGGATCCATTGCATAGATAAATAGATGGATTCTCAGTCTTTGAAACCTGCATTACATCACTATGAGGAGTTATCTTACATTGTAGCTCAATAAACCTCTTCTGATATGTTACTGGAGAATATGTAGCAAGAAGAATGCTTACAGATGGTAACTCACATTGCAGGGCCAACACTCAATATGCAAAGCAGCATCAAGGATCCCTGGGGTTTTAATGCCATTTTTAAATTGTTTTTTCTTGATTCATTATTCACCCAGTTGCTACAATTCTTTCTTCTGGAGTTCTAAGAAAGATGTATCTGCCAGTTTTTGCTAGTTTTACAATATTCTGTAGGGAACAGAGCCCTGGAGCACTTCACTCCATTTTGTTGGTTAACCAGAAGTCTCTCTTTGTTTAAATTTGAGGAAATTTCAACCCTTTTTTCTCTAGTGGTTTCACCATTTTACATGGTCACCAGCATGGACAAAGGTTCTAATTTTTCTACATGGCAATATTTGGGTTAACAGAAGGGTGGAGGTTAAGGTAGCCAAGTGGCAGGGTAGAATGACAGAAGTGGATTTAGATATGCTTAACAGGCATGGAGTGACAATCCAGTGGGGTGGATCTATGAGGCCTGAGGCACACAGATCATTTTCACCGTGTCTGAGTAAGTGCCAATGAATGCATGATATATTATGTTTCAGCCACATTGAATATCATTGCTGAATTCATAGCATGATCCCTTTACATTCAGCAAAAATCACTAGTCAAAATAGTGCTTCATAGTCACATTGTCTTAGACTTCCTCCTGGACTCACAAGGATGCATAAGTTCTATGACTAACACCTCCTGCTATAGGTGGGTTAATATTTCAGGGGAGGTGGAAAAGGAGGCAACTAAAATCTAACACAAAGCTCACTGGTTGCCAAGTGTACAAAAACATTCTATGTTGGACTTTTTCAGCTGGACTGTAACAGGAGGGGGACATGTATAAAAACATTACTCCAGATAGCCCTGATCACTCTGCTTAGAGTAGGTGAAGTTCCAGTTATTTGCTGCAGTCAGTGCTGTTACCAAAACTTCACTGTCCATATTGTTTGGAGCCATGGGACAGTAGGCCCTACCTGTCTCCATCTTCTTTTCTGAGGTGCAAGGTGAGTTTATGTTGTTGGAGCTAAGGAAGAGGAGTAAACAAGGACTGGTAGAGTTACCTCAGTATAGAATAAAGTGAAAGTCAGAGACATACCTCCTGGACATCTACCATCCCTTGCTTATGCCCCCCCTTCTTTGCTATAATGCGATGATGTCTCAATATGTTTCCATTCCTCAGCCAGGGTAGAAGTTATGTCTATTGGAATAGCCTGAAAATACCTTAAATCTGGAAGCTGGGAATAAGCAGGCCCAGTTGCTTGCCAGTACAACAACTCTGTAGAAAAATTGCCTGTACATGCTTTTTGCTCATGGGCAGGCCTCTGTACCCTGGGTGTATAAATTGGGAGCTCTTGGGAAGAACAAGTATCTCTCATCTCAGATGTGAAGCCAGGTGTGCTGAGATGCCATCTTCTAACCATGATCAGAGCTGTTGGTCTCACTGGAGGACTGGCTATTATATTATCTCTTCCCCTGCTCCTTTGGAGACTTTGTGCTGTGAACTAATTAAGTGGTTATTTGCTGAAAATTTCTGTTGTGACCAAGTCATGGGACCCAATATAGGAACTCACTGCACACAAGTTTGATCTACTTTCAAATTCACTGAGAATTTTTTTTCCTGCCTGCTCTAATCTGTGGAATCCCTCTAGAGAAGTTTTCATGTCAATATTATACTTTCCAGCCCAAAATTTCTAACTGATTCCTTGGTTTAATATTTGCATCTTTGTTGATACTCCTTATTTTGATAAGGTATTCATCTAGTGTCTTTTGTTTCTTTGCTTATGTTTTCCTTTTGCACATTAAGCATAAATAACACAGTGAAATTACTGTATTTCTCTAGTTTTCCAATGTATCTTTGTGCTCAAGGACAGATTCTACATTTTTTTCCCTGTGAATCAGCTATACTTTCTCATCTCTTTGTATGTTTCATTCTTTTATTTTTTTTCCAAAGACTGGACATTTTTAATACTATAATGTTCTGGAAATCATGTGTTAATATATGTTAAGTACTTATGGTAGTGACTGGCATATAGCAAACATAACACAATTGGGTTTTAAAAGGAAAAGAAATATTTGAGGCTGTTTAAACCTCCATTTTTTTTTTAGATTTGAGCTGATATCTCTTCTAGATAAGAGGGGCTTATTCTAGCCAATTCAGGACATTTCTGGATTTTCCCCTGATACTTGTCTTTGTAAATGTATAGTAAGGTACCTTCTGATCTGGTCAATCCATTTCACATAAGGTTTTCCTAGATCTCCAGACAAGGACATTATTTACCTTAGGAAGATTTTTCAGCCTCTGGAAGTTTTTGAGGCAGTAGAGTTTCAGACAATGGGATGGATTTGGAGCTCTGGACTCAAGAGAACTAAGATTGAAGTACATTTTAGTAGTTTATATAACCAGTACCCATTTCAAATGATCTCTGGATTTTTTTAACCTTGGTTAATATGTACAATGAAATGGTAGCAAGTATTTGATAGAGTTATTTTTGCACTAGACAAGATAATGTGCAGAAATCCAGTCCAGTGCCTGGTACTAAGTATGTGCTTAATAAATGTTATTGTCTTTATTGCTCCTCTCACTATTTCATCAGGGTCCCTTTCCTGAATGACTTCAAAATTCTATGAATTGCTTTTACTATGCAATTGTATATAGATACTACATTAAGATACCATGTGTTATGTACTTATTTTTCAGTGTAAATCCAATAATTTTAATGCCAGATGGATGAAATTAGCACTCTGAAAATTTCACCTTAAAAGTGAAAATGTCTCCCAAATCAAAATCAGTTTTAAAAACAGTACAAAATATGATTTTTAATGAAAAACATGAAAGCTATAGAATAATAATAAGTAATTGTAGAATACCTTGCATAATATACATTAATATTCATATAGTTTAAAAGCATTCAGCTTTTTAATCCTCTAAGACTCTTATGAAATACATATGTTATCCTGCTTCCCAGAAGATTAATGGATGCTTTGATAATTAATATAACTTACATGAGGTGAAAGAGCTAGTGAATGCTCCAGATAAGGTATGTATTCTTTTTAATTTTTATTGTGGTAATATATATATACATACAATTTTCCCAATTTAAACACTTCCAGATATGCAATTTAATGGGATTAATTGTATATGCAATAATGTACTACCATCACCACCATCAAACATAAATTTTTTTCAAAACCCTAAACAGAATCTCTGTACTCATTGAGCAATAGTTCCCATTTGTCCCTTCCACTCTCCCCAGGGTAGTATTTGAATGTTTCATACTACAGCCTACATTTCTAAACAGTTTCTAGTGGATAGCCTTTGGCAATAAATAAGCAAACATCTAAATAATCAAAATAAATACAAAGAGCTGAAATTGCTGACAAAAAGTGAAAAAATTGAGTTAGGGTCCCTCAGAATACCAGGAGACCACATCAGACTGTGAGTCATGGAAGAACCTACAGCAAGAATTGAGTGTTTCTCTAACTATGTCAGGGGTGAGACACAATGAGTTAAGAGGACCTGGGTAAAAATGATTAGAAGGAATTTTTATGGTTGTGGGATGAAGAATTTGATTTAACCTGTATGAGTATCATTATCTGCTCTCCCATATTCTGCCTCAAAGATCACCAACAACCTTAACTGTATAATTAATTCACCTCTAATTAAATTAAAATCAGCACAGAGAAATAAAACATGAGCACTCCAGCACCATTTTGCCCAGAAGATTATGTGTGTCCTTTTCTGCATTTGTTCTTTGTTACACTTTATAGTGCAGTCACAGTATTGAGCTCCACTTTGCCTCTTCATGCCATTTTTAAATTTTAATTTCAAGGATTTTTTTCCCCATGTAAAAGTCATGTAGGAGAGTTGTGCTAAGCTGTTTAGGAGAAGGAAATCTCTCTCTTTAATCAAACTTAGAATAAGTTATAATGGCTTTGTCAGAAAGCTCTGCACAATTTCTCCCACTCACTCATCTCTATATCCTCACCTGGCACACTCACCCATGTGCACTTTTCTTCTCTCACTTTGTCCCAATTCAAGACTTCTGGCCTTTGTACATTTCTTCTTGCTCCTAGGAATGTTCTTCTTCTTGATGTTCGGATGCTGACATTTCCTCATCAATAATCTGCAGTTCACATGCCCTTACTTAGGGAAGATTTCCTTCACCAACTGTTTTATTTATATATTTTTTGATATACCTTTTTATTATTTTCAAAGATACTTAAATTACATAAATGTTACAAAAATATATAGGGGATTTCCATATGCACTGTTCCATACCCCTCCTACACTTTCCCATATTCCCATCCTTTATCAGTGTGGCACATTTCTTACAATTGAACACATTTTGAAGTGTGGCCACTAAGTGTGGATTATAGTTTACATTGTAATTTACACTTTCTTCAACAGAATTTTGTAAATTATGACAAGATATACAATGGCCTATATCTGTCCTTGCAATGTTATCCAGGACAATTCCCAAGGTGCAAAAATGCCCCCATATTATACCTGTTTATTCCTCTCCCTCCCTCCAGAACCTCCAGTGACCACTGCCTCCACTTCAATGAAAATGTTCTTCCATTGCTAGAATCACAATAAGCCTATAGTAGAATAACAGTAAGTCTACTCTAGTCCTTTGGTCATTCCCCAAGCCTGAGGATTCTGCCATGTTGGTGCCCACTCTGACTCTACTTGAGAGGTGGCTTAGATACCATAGGGCAGATGGATAGGACTATCTTGCTTGCAGTTGCAGACTCTCTCTGTTTCTTGGGATGGTGGATGTCCATCATCATACCCTTGTTAGTTGTCTTGGGTAAGTCCAATGAACTGGAGAGTAGGTGTTGCAGGTCTTTTGAGATTCAGGGCACAAAATGTACATGGAGAGCCCAAAGGTTTAAGTCTGTTGGACATACACTTATCAATTCTAGTAATAACTATATATTCAAATAGAATGAGCAGAAGAGCTATGTGTAGGGAAACCACAACTAAGTCCACCTGTGTTGCACAGGGAAGCATAAATTCCAAAGTAGATCCCACTGACAAGGTGACAAGCTCCTGGACTCTCTGCCCTGTCTCTAGTGTCTGTATGTCTCCAGAGCCCTCAGGAGCCCTTCACTTTGAGGCAATATTTATTATGGCAGTCAGTGAGATCCTGCTGAGATGTGCTTAAGCATAACCTCTGGGATGATGTCCTGATTCACTTTGAAGTCTTTTAGTCATATAAACTCACTTGACTCTTCACTTCATCCCTTTTGGTCAAAGTCTTTTTCCAGTTGCATTGCTAGCCAGCGTTTGGTGATAATCATTTAGTTCAAGGAAGCTCATCCCTGGGAGTCATGTCCCACACTTGGGGGAAGGTATTTCATTTATATGCTGATTTGACTTAGAGAGACACCACATTTGAGCAACAAGGAGGGTCTCAGGAGGTAACTTTTAAGCAACTTATAATACTAGCTTGAGTTTCAATTTGAAAAGTAAGTGTTCAATATCAAGGGTCCACCAATGGTCATCAATATCAAGGGTACACCAATGGTCCATTCTCCTTCAATAATCACTGCCCCTGGACTCCAGAGATTTTTGCTATCCCATTAGAGAATGTGGCAAAAACAGCCAGGATAGGATTCAATATTCTTTCAGTTAGTGTGTGAATATCCACCCACTGTCACAATGCCCCATGAACAGTTGAATACATTCATATGTCCTATAGGTATGCCCCAGGTGAACCTCCTCCCATGCATTCCCCATCACTGACACCCTGCACCAGTGATCCTCCCCCAACAGCAGTAACTTCAGTGATCCAAAATTTCTTCAAAAATGAAGCCAACAAAACAACCAAATAAAACTAATAAGAAAATGAAATGATGGTTTTTAAAATATCATAAAATACAAAAGAAAATTGAAAATTGAAAAAGCATTAAAAATATAATATTAAAATTTTTGACATATCTTTCATCACTTCAAGATCTTTTATCTTGAGGGAAGTGACACTTCCCTCCATCTAGTCCCCCAATGTCTTACTTTCTTCATTCTGTCCTCAAAGAAGCTTTAGGTCACAGAAAAGTCATGTACAGAATATAGGGGATTCTCTTACACCCACCATCAATGTCCATTTCCCCTCTCCCCACCAACAACATTTTACATGAGAATGGTACATTTGTTACAATTGATGCACAAATATTGAAACATTGCTAGTAACCATGGTCAATGATTTCCAGGAGAACATTCCCAAAGTTGTAGTTTCAACCATGAGGGTGATTCCTTAAAATATCAGAGTGGTAAATGTAATATGGATCTTTGAAAATATTCAGTGATTGCCCTTAACAGTAAACAAAGTCTACATAATTGCAGTAGTTGGTTGTAAACACTGGTTATGCACAGTATTTATGGCAAAAAACAAACAGAAGTTTAACACCTTGATAAAAATATTGATCAGAATAAAATGTGACTAAAATTTAAAACATTGTTAAAATAATGCCCCATTTAAACATTTCCAGAGTTTACACACAATTATATTTTTCAGTTTTTTGATATATTTTTCCATTGTGAGTTAAAATATAAATATATTAATAATGTTAATTTTCATAAATGTATAAATTTAAGCTGCCCAATTTTTATAAGATGAAAGAACAAATTATTTTATAACAGTTTGCAATTAAAGATATCCTAAAGGGTTTTATTAGAATATTAAAAGTTGTCAAGTCTGAACATTATATTTAAACAGGCCCCTCTTTATCACAGTGACAAATAAGTTAGTAAAGTAGTTTGTAAGAGACTTAGCTTCCAAAATAGTAGCAGCTCTCTGTTTTTTTATTTTAAATCACTGTTAAGATATGGTAAGGTCACATTAAGTATATTAAGCCATTCTAATAAGGCAAAGACTCATAGTTCTTTATATATTGATTATTTCAAAAGGACTTTTTCCACTTAAAGCATTAATAATTTAAGAGAACTGTATTACTTTAACAGAAAAAGGCAATCTTTAGTTTTGCATCAGTACCCTATTTGGTAAACAAATTCTAGTTAGCATAGATCATAATAGATTAAGGTAGCATCTGACAGGTTTCTCTGCTTTGAAGTAATTTTTGTTGCCAAATCAACTCATAGATTTTTTTTTTAATAATGGCTTCTTGAATATTCAAGTCCCTCAGTTTAGAATATGCTTTTACAACTTCCCACTACTCGTAATTTCTTATAACCTCTTTTTAAACATTTATAACCCTATAGATGAGTTACTTCATCTTAAGACAAAATTTCCCCTTTAAATAAGCATATTAGATTACTGTCAGCAACAGATGAAATTTACTTTTACAAGCCCTCTACAACTTTTAATATCCATTCAAGTCTTCCTACACACTTCCACCCTGATTTTATGAAAACCGGCTATTTTATGTTAGGATAAATACACTCCCTTAAACAAGGTTTCACAAATCTTCTACTTCTTTTCATATCCATTTAAATCTTGTCTTATATTTCTCACTCTGTTCTGTGAAAAATTAGTCATTTCAATTTAGGCAGAACAGCTAATTTTAAAAGATGTTTATACTAATTTCTTTAGGCAAAAACTCACAATTTTGTTATCTAAAAGATTCAACAGACATAACGTTAACTTATTAATATCAGTATAAACTGTGGGAGAGTAAACCCAAGTAAATTGATTTAAAATAATGATATTTTATATAAGGAATGTTTTCTTTTTATTTTCCTTCATAGAAGGTTAAAACTGCTTTGTTTTTATAATACCTTAAAATTATAAATAACCTCAGAAGCATATTGTCAAGCTCTGGAGAATATAACTGTTTTATTTCTTTCTACCATAAATTTAGAGAAACCTTTTCATACACTTCAAGGAATTTACTTACTGAAATGTGGCAATTGGATTGTTAATTACTCTCATCCCAAGACTGATAAAAAAGCTTAAATTGGGAATTACAGGACAAACTATGCAAACTAGGGTTTGTGTTTTTTTTTTTTTTTTTAACAGAGGATATTTCCTCTGTCCCTATTACTCTTAATTTCCAGGTCTAGTGGACAGAATTCTGAGCTAAACCATCTCATCTTATCACACCTAGCCTTTCCACAGTTGCACTCTGAAGGCGAAGGACGTGGGAGCAGGGTAGGTGTATTAGTCAGCCAAAGGGGTGCTAATGTGAAATACCAAAAATGGGTTGTTCTTTACAAAGGGTATTTATTTGGGGTAGAAGTCCACAGATACCAGGCCATAAAGGTTTCTTCTCTCACCACAGTCCATTGCCATGTGTTAGAGCAAGACAGCTGCTGGCATTTGCCAGGGTTCAAGCTTCTGGGTTCCTCTCTTCCCAGGGCTCTGTTTCTCTGCGAAGGGCTTAGCTCCTGTTTCCTCCACAAGGTCAGCTGTAGACGATCAGGCGAACGGCTTGATTCTCTTCTCCTGGGGCCTTCTTTCCAACATCAAAACTGCTTCTCAAAAGACTGCTTCAACTGTCCTTGGCCTTGCCTTTTATATTTGATTCCCCACCCACCAAGGGGTGGGGCTCAATGCCCTAATCCTAACCTAATCATGCCCAGATTAACAGATCAGTTTACCAGCATGATTCAATTATATTTTTGGAATTCATAATTACATCAAACTGCCACATTCCACCCTCTGAATTCCAAAATACATTACAATATTTTAAAAAAACTTAAATCAGTAACAATTTAAGTACAAAATCATATCATAATCAGTTTAAAGAAATACAGTTCATCTTGAGGCAAAGTCCTGTCTGCTATAAGCCTCTGAAACTTACTGAACCATTTAACTGCTTCCAATACACAAATGGAAAGACAAAGGATAAACATTTTCATTATCATAAGGAGAAATTGGGATGTTAAACATGAGTCATGGATCCTCTACAGTTCAGTAAACCTGCAGGGCATCCTCCATTTGATTTCAAAGTCTGAGAGTCATTCTTAAGATGATAGTTTCTTTTCCTTGGGGCCACATGGGAACCCACCCTTTCCACAGGCTTGCCCAATGGCCACTTTCTTGGTTCCACCCTCATAAAGCATCTGGGTGTTGACCAAGCTCCAGACCTCACCCTCCAAGAGTATTGGGGTGATTGCCACAACTTACCCAATCTTTGCGTTAGAGTCTTAGCCCCCCTAGCACAGTGAGGTGAAGACAACATTCCCCCTAACCTTTGGCATAAAGCCTCAACCCTTTCAGAGCAATGGGTTGACCACCTGGCCTTCTCTAATCTATGGGGGACAGGTACACCCCTCTCAGACCAATGGGGTGTTGACCTTAACCACCCTAATCTTTGAGGAATGTGCTCCAACCTCCCTGCACCCTGGGGTGGCAAAACTTCCTGAACATCAGGTGGGGATATCCACCCTCTTCAACTACTGGGAAAAACTCACCCTCTCTGTATATATGGGTGGGGCTCCTCTCTTGACCCAAGGAGATGTCTTAATCCCAGATCTCTGCTTCCATGGTTTTCTTCTTACAGTTGATTCTCCTTCAATCTCTCTTTTCCATGTCCTCTTCTGTCCAAGCTGACAGTGGTTTTGTTCATACAGCTCTCTCAAAAACTTTGTTGGTTTAGCATACAGGAAGCAGAGATCCAAGCCATCAGACAGTAAGACTTTCCACAAGTCTTTCCTAGATAACTGCATCTTCAATTCTGAGTTACAAGTTCCAAGTTTAGTAAAGTCTTCAAATAGGGCATTTTCATCTGGGAATTTGATTTCCACAAACTTGGAAGTTCCAGAATCAGTTTCTGTTTTCTTTGTGCCCAAAAGTTCAGTCCTTAGTGTATTTCACTCATCTAGTATTTTGCTATAAGGTGCAAGGAGAAGCCAAGCCACATTCTCCGAGTTTACCTTGGAAAGTTCTTAGCTAAATGCTCTGGTTCACCATTTTTAAATTCTGTCTTCCATATAACACCAGGAGTTAATCTTGTTAAGTTATCTGCAACTTTAAAACATGGATAGCCTTTCCTCCAGTTTCCAATAAAAGTTTCATCATTTACTTCTAAGGCATCATAGAAAGTCTCTTTAGCATCCATATTACTATCAACAGTCTCTTCAAAGTGGTCTAGGCCTTTTCCACCAAGCATTTCACAATTCCTCTGAAAAATACCCCTTACCCATTTATAAAACCGTTCCAACATTTTGGTAATTACAAAAGCACTTCCCCACTCCTCGGTACCAAATTCTGTATTAGTCAGCCAAAGGGGTGCTAATGTGAAATACCAAAAATGGGTTGTTCTTTACAAAGGGTATTTATTTGGGGTAGAAGTCCACAGATACCAAGCAATAAAGGTTTCTTCTCTCACCACAGTCCATTGCCACGTGTTAGAGCAAGACAGCTGCCGGTGTTTGCCAGGGTTCAGGCTTCTGGGTTCCTCTCTTCCCAGGGCTGCATTTCTCTTGGGGCTTAGCTCCTGTTTCCTCCACAAGGTCAGCTGTAGACAATCAGGCGAACGGCTTGCTTCTCTTCTCCTGGGGCCTTCTTTCCAACATCAAAACTGCTTCTCAAAAGACTGCTTCAACTGTCCTTGGCCTTGCCTTTTATATTCAATTCCCCACCCACCAAGGGGTGGGGCTCAATGCCCTAATCCTAACCTAATCATGCCCAGATTAACAGATCAGTTTACCAGCATAATTCAATTATATTTTTGGAATTCATAATTACATCAAACTGCCACAGTAGGTCAAAGAGCATAGGAAATGAAACTTTTTTTTTTCTTCCAATGGTTTCTATATTCAGATTTCCACATGATCTTTTCATCCTGTTTGGCTTTTCTAATTTCAGAGTCCAAGAGTGCTCATTTACATATATATGCATTTTTGTTGTTTTTCCAGGTTCTTGGCTACATGGTATAAAGTAATTTAAATATGCACCACTTTTTAAGCAAGCAAGTAAATGGTTTATTGTAAATCAAAAGAAAGAAAAGTACCCACCCAAGATGGGTACATGCATGCTCAAAGGTGAGACTCATGTTAGGGCTGGGGCTGTGAACTTTTAAAGGCTGGTATGGCCCCTTCCTCCATGTCAATGAAGACATGATTTGCAACATTCTCATTGGTTCTGAGTATGCAGAAGGATTGGAAACAAAGCATTTTCATTGGTTCTGAGTGTCTGCTGGTCTGAGTGAGGACCAGGGGACAAGATAATAATGGCTTCTCATTATCTATTGTCTTCTGGTATTCGACCTTTGGCAGTTGACTCCTCTCTTGTCTGGTGGACTTTCCACTGTCTGGCACAGTTAAAGATGGGCATCACCTAGCAGGAGTTTTACACAGAACAGACTGCTTTCTACCTATCACCCTAAAGCACCCTTTGGTCTCTCAGTTTTGTCAGTTAAGAGTAATAAGAAATGGATACAAATTGGAACACATGCTTAGAAGAATATTTAGAAGACTTATTGTCTAGAATAGCCAGAAAACTTGCTTGAGAAGCATTGAACACCTATCTTACATTGGACTCTATAATTGTCAAACCTCTCTGATATGCAAATATATAATTTTCATCAGCATTGCTTTATATCTTAGACAAAGGGGAAAAGAGGTGTTGTATAAATGTATGGTTTATGTACTCCTATTAGTGTAGTGTGTTATGCTGAAGCAGAAAAAGTCTTAATTTGACTTTATCATAAAGATTGCTAGATATCTGTTTTACACTATTTGAAAATCTAGAAAATTGCAAAAGATATGCTATCTGTTCTCTTCTAAATTTATAAATCTTTGTGAAGATAAAGATAGATAATGCATTCATCAGGATAAGCAATGCTTTGCTTTTGAAACAAGAGAATCCTGAAATCTCTATGTCTTAACATGTGCCAGTTTTCTGTTCACACAATATCCACTCAGAGTTTGGGGACCATGTAGGGCATTTGATTATTTGTAGATTCTCATTAATCCATGTTTCTTCCTCTGAGTAGTCCTGCCATATTAAATCAATTCTTTTAGAGTTGCTGCAGTGGAAAACAAGAAAGATGCATATCAGCACACTGGTTCCTAAGTACTGTAGCCTAAGTGTCACACATGTAACTTTTACAAGCATGTCACTGGGACCTTTGTAAATACAAGGGGGCTGAAATTATGGTTGGAGTATAGGGTTATTTTGTGATCATAAAGGGATTTGATATACTTAAGAAAAACTGACCTTCCCATTTGAAATATTATTTACTAACTGTTGCATAGTAATATGCATGTAATATGCATATCATGAGATACAGGCATGGCTGTGGTTTAATTTGGGGTAATTCAGTTCCTGCAAAGATAAAACTAAAATCACAAAGTTTTTGAAGATATCTACCCTGCCTTAATCTGGATTGTCTACTTTTATCTGTATTCTTTCTCTTAGTACTGCAGTTTAGGTGACTACATCTCAAATGTTATGCAGTTGTTTGACAATTTTCTATTCAAATTTGAATGTGCAGACTTTGTGCCTTGACTACTCAGAGATCATAAACTCTCTCTTTTCTACTAGATACTTTTGCTCCTATGGTAGTTTGTGACTGTACGTACTCTAGAATATATTGTTCTTAAATCTGTTCAATTTCTATTGGTATAAACCTATTGGTGGTGGGACCTTTTGATTATGTTAGTTCAATTAAGGTCCTATTGAATACTTCAATTAAGGCATGGACCAGGGTGCATCTTAATCCTCTTACTGGAGTCTTTAATAAAAGGGATAAATGCAGAGAGGGAAAGCCACAGAAGCATGGAGAAAACCAGAGAGGCCACAAGCTGAAAGCAATTAAACTGAGAAGGGATGGGAGAGATGCCATAATTTGCTTTGCCATGGATGCAGTACCATCAGCAGCTTATTTTCAGGAGAAAGCTTCAACTGATGATGCTTTGATTTGGACATTTTCATGTTCACAGAATTGGAAGCTTGTAAACTAATAAATCCCTATTGTAAAATCCAACCCATTTTTGGTATATTACTTTTAGCAACCTAGCAGACTAAAACAGCTCCTATTAGCAAAGGCTCAGATACATCCAATACAAGCTATTTTGGAGGATAAGTGCTTTATGGATGTTTTTGACAGAGACTATGCTCCACATATATATTCTACCTGGATATAAAATGTGCAAGGTTGCTCTATAGATATACACGGAAAAATTTAATATCCTTTGGCTTTAGGCAGTAGAAATAATTTATTCTGGTCAGAGTCAAAGTAACAAAGTATATGATCCTCATGAGTTATGCAAGACAAACCAGCATTAATGATATTATGAATACTTCCTTTAAAACTTTCTCTTTCCTGCAAATCCATTCATTTTTATTAATGCCTTTTGACCACAAAAATAACTCTACCCTGACAGCAGCATGTGGGATTAAAACGATGCCTATTCAACAAAATCTTAGCCACAAAACTTTTCATATATTTTATGTACTTGGCTAATTGTTACATACTGTACTTAAAGATTACAGAAAATTTTTCTTTAGAATATATAAAGGCAAAGCTTTTCCAAATATGCCAACTTATGTCAATTAGCAATATCATATAAATCAATAATTTGTATATGCAATGATATTTCTAATTGGAATGTAATATAGTCACCATTTAATTACATATTGATATTTTATGAAAGAGTAACCATTTAAGATTAAAGAAAACAAGCCAATAAAATATAACTAAACTCACATATTCTGAATGCAGGATCATTATCTTGTGCTCTAGACACACTTGTTCCTTAAATATTTTGTTTTATCTGGTTTATAAACATGAGTTGTTACCCAAGATCACTTTTGACTCCAGAGCTTCCTCATGGCATTTTTCACCTCTGCATTTCTGAGGGTGTAGATTAAAGGATTTAGTATGGATTTTATTATATTTTTAAAAAATACAGCCACTGCTTTATCCATGGGGAAGGTGGTCAAGAGCCAAAGATATACTAAAATACAGGGTATAAAGAGTAAAACAACCACAGTAATATGTGAGGCACAGGTGGAAAGAGCCATTCACCCTGCTTCAGAACTCTGATCCTTTAGGGAGCAAAGGATGAGGATATAGGAGGCAATAAGAATTAAAAACCCGAGCTTACACAGGAATCACTGTTGGCTGCAGCAAAAGGTCCAGAGATGTGAGTCTCAGTGAAGGAGAGCTTCAACAGAGGGTAAAGATCACACATGAAATGGTCAATAACATTAGGGCCACAGAAAGATAGCCACACAATGAAAAGAATTTGAATCAGGGCATGAATAAATCCCCAAGACCAGACTATAACTAACAGGAGACCACATATGTGCCAGTTCATTGTGATCATGTAGTGCAGGGGACTGTAGATGGCCATGTTGTGGTCATAGGCCATTGCTGTGTGCAGCAGGATCTCAACTCCCCCAAGGAAATGAATAGCAAATACTGAGGAATATACCCACCAAAGGAGATAGTCAAAGATCATTTTTGTGGCTGTGGAAGAAAAGAAGGAGTAATCTTGAAAGGACAAGAAAAATAGAAAGTAATACATAGGGGATTCCAGGGCTGGGTTCATGGTGATGGTGACTATGATGAGAAGGTTACCTGCCAAGGTGATTAAATACATGACTGCAAACACAACAAAAGAGAGTGTCTGCAAATTCTGATTGTGCATCAGGCTCAGCAGGATGAAATATGTCACATTCTTTACTTGCTCCATGATCAAATGATTTTTCACATGAATAATTGATTTATCTGCAAAAAAGCCATTATGGTAGAACAATTTTGATCAAGAAAATAATATAACTTTCAGATAATTTGTTTCTTGTAAGATTTATGGAAACCTCAAGCTGAAATGTCCCAGACTTAAAATTTGGCTATATTTTTAATTAGATACAGTGTGAATTCATAGCCTTCTTCTACTCCCCCCCCACGCACATGCATAAAACAGTTTTATCTCAGCATATGATTGCATTACCTTCCCCCCAACGTGGGACATGACTCCCGGGGATGAGCCTCCCTGGCAATGAGGGATTAATACCAAGTGCCAACTGGCAACACAACTGGAAAAAGACCTTGAATAAAAGGGGGAAATGGTAAAGACAAATGGGTTCAACTGGCTAAGAGACTTCGAAGAGAGTCAGGAGGTCATCCCAGAGGTAACTCTTATGCACACCTCAGTAGGAGCTCATAGAACATCTAAATGCCTATCACCCCACACAGAGGGGTTCCTAAGAGCTCTGGAGACACCCAGGTCCTATATAAGGGGGGATAGCCCCAGAGACTGATGCCTTATCAGTGGGTTCTATTTTGGAATCTGTGCTCCTGAGAGTGACAGAATTGGACTCAAATAAGTCCTCCCTGCACATGGTTCACCAGTCCCTTCTATTCAAACCTATATGTGATGCTGGAGTTTTTAGATATACTTCCAGAGTCTGGAGCCTCCGTCCTACCTATGTGCCAGGTGTGCATGAAATCTCGGTGGAGCTGCAACTCCTACCCTAAAGCTCAATGGACTCATCCAAGTCATCTGGTGAGGAGACAATGATGGGCAATGGCCATCCCAGGGAATGGAGAGGGCCTGCATCTGCAGGCAGGATCATCCCACCCACCATATCCATGGGATATAAGCCCTCTCTCACTTGGAGTTGGAGTGGACATCACCATCCCAGTCCCCTCAGGATTGGGGGAAGAACTATGGACCAGAGTGGACTTGATGGTATTCTCTTGTTCACATATGGTGATTCTAGCAATGGAAGAAATTATAACAATGAGGTGGAGCCAGTGGCCACTTGACACTTTTGGGGTAGGGAGGGGATGAGCAGTTGAAATACAGGGGCTTCTTTGGGAGTTAGAGGTTGTCCTAAGTACTGTTGTGGCAACAGATGTAGGCCATTTTAAATCAGCACACACCACTCAGAACTGAGTGGGAGAGAGTGTGGTCTATGGTGTGAACTGTGGTCTATGGTTGGTGGCAAGGCTCCAGGATGTGTAAGTTCATTGAGGGTGGTGGGCCACACTTGTGGGAGATGTTTGTGAGGGATGTGGTGGGAGATGTGGGAGGTGGGCAACATGGGAATCCCAGTGGGTTCCATGTAATATTTTGGGTAATCTAAGCACCTCTTAAAATATATGTGTGTGTGTGTATATATATATATATATATATATATATATATATATATATATATATATATAACATTTTTGTAAGCAAATACACATATATGCATATATATTTATATATCATTTTCCAAATGTGTGTATGTATTGTGAGAATTTTGATTTTTACCCACAGTAAAAATAAATAAAAAATTAAAAAAAAAAAACAAAAACACAGTTTTATGACTTTTCATTTCAGGCACATTTCTTGCGATCATATATGGCTGGATCTCTCCCAATTACTGCCACAAAATTTTCTTATTTAAAAAATCAGTAATAAAAAGAAGACTTTTAACTATAAGCAGAGGCTTGAATTCATGAGTGTGGTCCTCCTTGTGCTTCTTTCCTAGTCATTCATGATTAAGGGGAATAAGCTGCAGATAATTGTTAGGTTTAAAATGTTTCTGGGTAGCTAGCAAACATCAGATAAGTTCTGTTTGAAAATAAGGATCATGTAGTCACATTTCCAACTTAACTGGGTGAATACTTTAGGCTGTAGAAACTTACACTATGGTAGTTAGATTTTTGAGCTCATGCTTTATTGAAATAGAATTTATAGGCATATCATGGATAACTTATCAAACACCTCTGTAAGAAAGTTATCCTAAAAGGAAAAAAAAGAGCTTGCTGCCATGCAATATTTCTCAAATTTATTAGTAACTTAAAAATTTACTGTTTTCAGATCTGCTGTCAAAATCAATATCAGGGTTCCTTTGCAATTAAACACTCCATTTAAGGAAGATTATGAAACAACCTCTGAATCTGTTTGCCTGTTCGGAAAACATATCTTAATATCCAGACATAAAAGCACTATAAAAGATTGGTCAAAGCATGTTCTCTAGGATAGACAGACTATATTTATATTTTGCTTTTACTGATAAGTAGCCAAGTGATGTTGTATATGTGACATAGTCTTATTGAGCCCAAAAGTTTTCATATATTTTGTAGGAAAAATAACAAAAGTCATGGAAGAATTGAAGAACATCATTATTACTTATGTCAAAGTTTGTATCCTAAAGGTAAAAATAGTCTTTCACACACCTCCAAATTATTTTTAAATGAGCCAAAATAAGAAAAACATATATCATAAATTTTATACCTGGGAAGCAGCTGTGGCTCAATCAGTAGGGCTCCCGTTTACCATATGGGAGGCCCCGGGTTCAGTTTCTGGGGCCTCCTGGTGAAGGCAAGCCCGCCAGCACGGCGTGGTTAGCTGATCCAGCGAGCACAAGTAGCAAGGGGGGGAATAAATGAATAAATAAATAAAATCTTAAAAAAAAAATTTATACTTGAAATATTTCCTTTTTAAAATATTAAGTGTAAACAAAATGGACTGTGTGTGAATATAAATTATATATGTACTCATCTCAAGATGTTTGAAAAGAAATTTAAATGTTACAGGAAAAACTTGAATTCAGAAATCAATTACATCAGGCAATAGAAAAATGTTAGACATGATAAATAAATTCAAAGGACTATTATCTTTTCAAACTGATGAATGCACATAAATTAAGTAAGTAGCAGGTAAAGACAAATCACAAAGGACTTAAGAAAAATAATATTTAATGAATATTACATATATTTTAGTCAGCTAACAAAAGTTTATTCAATCATTGGTAGATACTTAAAGTAAACATAGCCTTTATATATGTAAATAGAATAAAAATTAATAAGAATTATGACTATATCCCAAAAAGAGAAAATCCTAAGGTAAACCATGTTTTATTTATTTATTTTTTTAAAGATTTTATTTATTTATTTATTTATTCATCAGTGAGTTTACCGCATAGATGGCAGGTTACATCTATATCAACAAGGGAGATTTCCATCAGCAATGAGTGACAATTTATACAATTAGTTGAATGCCTTAAAAGAGGAATTGATTTCATCATTCAGAGAGAATTTCCTAGCTCATCTTTGGGCAACCAATATCTCCCAGATACTCATCAAGAACCTTCACTGGAATTTCGTTGGAACCCCTGGTTTGCAGCCTGCCTATGGAATCTGGACTTGTGTATCCCCACAATCATGTGAGAGACTCTTGAAAAATCTCATATTATTTACAGATATCTTCTGTTGATTCTGTTTCCCTAGAGAACTCTGGCTAATACAGTGACTATATGAATTATACCAGAAATGAGATTTATTCTAAACTTATTCAAATCTTTGAAAGTAGAAATTATGTTAAAGCTGAAATACTAAGAATTGTCAGCATCAAGAACTCGGCAGCAAATAAAATTTACCTTGGAGTAGCAGGTCCTTTAATTCAGATCTTTAAAACCTTCTTAGAAAGTCTGTGCTCAGCCTGGAGATAATTCCTGTCTTCCTTGGGATCCTATATCCACATGGTTTGGAAACAACCAACAGCATCTGTAATTTGTGGCTTGTGTTTATTTGGCTTTTCAGGCTTGGGTGTCCTTACACTGTGTCCTTTTCTACATTATCAAGGGTGATTTTATGGATATATTTAAATAGATAGAAATTAAGTACAGCCAGTTAAATGTGTTCTGAACTTTAATTCCCAGAGGATTAGAATTATCAGCTTCAGCCAAGATGGCAGCCAAACTAGTTCATCCTGTTCTCTATTGTGGCTGTGGCAACAGTGACCAGGATGGTGGTGGTGGTGGTGGTGGTGGTGGTGGTGGTGTGTGTGTGTGTGACCCAGATAGGCTTGGTATGCAGACTCTTAAGGGTAGTAGTTTGGATGTGATCTTGGAGTCTGGGACATAAGGCAGAGAATATTCTAGCATTGAGAATATGGGTGCATAAACTAATTAGAACCTTAATAATTCTTGTTGCAAATAATTAAAGAGAGAAATAAGTGTGTGAAAAAAATCTAGGTCAATGTAAAACTGATATTTTACTTTTGATGCCCTGAGGAAAAATACATGCAGGTTGGACATACTGCTGTCTAATATTTAAAAGAATCAGAGTCATTCTCAAGAGGAAGAGCTTTGGAGTATAGCAAGCCTAACCTCCTAAGGCTGTGACTTCTACATACTAACTATGCAACTTGGGTACATTTCTCTGTCTCTTTATGTCTCAGTTTCTGCATCTATACAAAGAAGATGATAATGTATCAATCTCATGAGACTGTCATGGGTTATATTCGATAATGCATGAATTGTGCTTAGATTGCTGCTTGATTTAGACTAAAGGCATATTGTTGGCTGTTATCAACTTTTGTGTAGGAAATGAGAGCTCATGGTGATAATAATTTTGTCTACGCATTGTTTGTATCAATTCATATATGTATCTTGTTTTATTTTTTCTATGCTTGATAGAACTCTAGAGATGCTGAAATTAGGCATAAAGAAAGCCAAATTTTGTTTTATTCTGTACTGATTCAGTTATTTTATTTTTATTTTTTATGATATTTTTTCTTTTTTAAAAGATAATTAGATGACATAAATGTTACACAAAAATATAGGGATTCCCATATGCCCCACTCCCCACACCTCTCACACCTTCCCATATAAACATCTTTAATTAGTGTGGCACATTCATTGCAATTGATAAACACATCTTGTGGCTTTGCCATTAAGCATGGACCATAGTTCACATTGTTGTCTACTCTCTCTCTCAAACAGTTCTGCATGTTATGTGATGATATAACATGGCCTATCTATCATTGCAGTGTCATTCAGGACAATTACCAAGTCCCCAAAAAGTCCCCATATTACAACTGTTTTCCCTCTCCTTGCCCCCAGAGCCTCCTGTGTCCACTGGCTCCACATCAATGTTGTAATTTCTTCCATTGTTAGAATCAGAATATGTCTATAGTAGAATACCAGTAAGTCCACTCTAGTCCATAATTCTTTCCCCAATCCTGAGAATTCTGGGATGGTGATGTCCACTCCCCCTCTAATTGAGAGGGGACTTATATCCCACAGTGAAGATGGATAGACTGTCTTGCTTGCTGTTACAGACCCTCTCTGTTCCTTTGGATGGTAGTTGTCCATCATCATCTCCTTGAAAATTGTCCTGGGTGAGTCCAATGAGCTGTGGAGTGGATGTTGCAACTCTCCTGAGGTTCCAGGCTCAGCTGGACATGGACAGTCCAAAGACTAGAGCCTCTTGGATGTACACCTACAAATTCCAGCACCAAGTATAGGTTTAAATAGAAGGGAAAGATGAGTCATGTGTAGGGAAGACATAATTGAGTCCAACTCTGTCACTCTCGGGAGCACAAACTCCAAAGTAGGGCCCCACTGACAAGGCACCATGCTCCATAACTATCTGACCTGACCATAGGACCTGTATGTCTCCAGAGCCCTCAGTAGCCCCACTATTTGTGGTAGTATCCACTTTGGCAGTCTATGAGATCCTGCTGAGATGAACATAAGCAATATCTCTGGGAGGACTTCCAAAACTCATTTTGAAGTCTCTTAGTAATATAACTTATTTGTCTTTACAATTTCCCTCTATCTGAGGTATTTTTCTAGTTGCATTGCTAGCTGGTGTTTGGTAGTAATCTGTCAGTACCAAGGAGGCTCATCCCCAGGAGACATGTCCCACACTAGGGGGAAAGCAATGCATTTATATGCTGAGTTTGACTTAGAGAGAGGCCACATTTGAACAACAAGAAGGCTCTCAGCTGGCAACTCTTAGGCATCCAACAATAGGCTACATTTCAATTTCAAGAGCAAAGGCTCATAACATGGTCATCAATATCATGGGCCCATTGGTGGATCATCTTCTTTCATAAATCATTGCTCCTACACTTGGGGGACTGTTGCTGCTCCATTAGAGAATGTGGCAGAGCAATTCAGGATGGGAATTCAATATTCTCTTGGTTATTGTGTGGGTCTCCACCCACTGTGACAATTCCCCATTAACTTTTCAGCATTTTTATATACCTAATATGTATGCCCTGGTGAACTTCCTTCCATGTATCCCCCATCAGTGACACACCACACCAATGATCCTCCCCTGCCCCAGTTGTAACCTTTCTGTGATCCAAAGGTTCTTCAAAGATGAAGCCATTAAAATAGCCAATGCAATTAATAGGAAAATGAAATAATAATGATAAGTTTAAGTATAAGAAATAAAACACATAAAAATTATTTAAAACTAAAAATAAAATTAAAATATTGGAATATTAAAAAATAATGAAAAATATTTTTAAAACTTTTTTGACATTTTGTCTTTCATCACTGTAGTATCTGGTGTCCTGTCTATACAGTGGCATTTTCTCCCATTTATTCCCATGTCTTACTATTTTTCATTTTGTTTTCAAAGAAGTTTTAGGTTGCAGTAAAGTCACATAGAGTATAGAGAGGACTGTCATATAACTAACATGCTCCCCTTTTCCATATGTGGATGGCACCTTTGTTATAGCTGATATACAAATGGTGAAACATAGCTGAAAATCATGGTCAATGGTTTACATTATGGTTTAAATTTTAGACCATACACTTTTATAAATTTTGATGATATTTAACATGGCCTGTGTCCATCATTGTAAGATCATGTGGAAAACTTCCATTGCCTACAAAATGCCCCCTGTTCAATCTATTCTATTCCTTCCTCCCCATCCCCTTGGTGCCCACAGTGACCCTCTTTCTTCACTCCTTGGATGATAAGATTCATAGTAACATGCAACAACACTGAGGTCTTGATACACTGGTTTGTCCTCCCTTATTTAGGAACTGTCCATGCTCTCAAGAGTCTCCAGACTCTATTTGTGAAAAAAATGGATCCTCCTTAGGATGGGACTCCCACTCCATCCCACTCATTATGTGTGTCTCCACACACTGATACAACACATTATGACAAAATGATTACTTACACACTCCCTAGAATCCTGCTCCAGGTGTGCCCTGCCCCAAATTCCCCCCATCAAATACCCTACACCAGTAACCCTTCCTTGTCATGTTGCCATAAGAGTATTCCCAACTCTGTATTTTCAACCACATAACTGCAAATCCCCAGTGCTCATCTGGTCCCTCTTCCAACCTTCCCATCAGTTCCCTGAACCTCCAACCCACCCTCCCCAATCTACCCTCGTGTCAAACCTGCACCATTCAACCCAATAATATCACAACCATTCTTTCATATCCCTTCAATATTCAACTACACACTTTCACCTTATCATGGATTACATATGTATGGAGGTTGGCTCACAACCTTCTCCCTTTCTGTTTCCTGTAAACCTGTCTTCCAGACAATAGTTCTCTGAGTCAGCTCAATTTGCTTAATTCATATCACTGATGTCATGTACTGTTCATCCTTCAATGCCTGGCTTGCTTCACTCAACATAAGCTCCTCGAGATTCACCCAACTTACCCCTTGTGTTAGCACTATCAGAGCATGTTTCTGTGGAGGTAGACATCTGCTCTACTCACAGTTAGATACAATTCATCAGGAGTTTTACTCTTACTTAGTATCTCAAGGATGGGGGGAGGGGAGTCCATCCCAGTAGCCAGGAGGTTTAATAACTCACAATTACTTGTTTTGGTTCCTTCATATCTCTGATTCTCACTGTTCTGGGAGTTGGTAAGCAGTGTCCTTGTTTGCTATGCCCTGAAGCAGGTCCCCATGGCAGCCTCTTGTTTTTTCTTTATTGTTTTAGTGAGAGCTAAGAATTATATGTCTAACCCATCCATCATGTTCCCAGAATCCAGCAATTCAAAGTTATTTTAATCCTAAATCTTCTACAAGTGTTCAATCTCTGCATTAAAGTATCTGACACTGATTTTGAGATTCCCTTGAAAGGTTATAAGAAATAAAAGAAATATAAATAACATGTGATTCACAAATAACAAACATTGGTCATGTTTCTGTTACTCTGTTAAGTGCAGTATATCATCTGGTTCACAAACCCATGAGAGAGATATTGATACTTTCATTTTGTACATAAGGAAATTAATGCTAACTTTGAGCATCTCTTGAACAAGATCTAAAGGCTTTCTTTCAATACAATTCAGGAAACATTTTCCATAAATACATTAAGTGGATGATTTCAATTGCTATATTTTGGTATTTTTTCCATTTACCTTATTTTATTAGTAAAGCTTGGTCTCAAATCATGATTTCTAAGCCTGAGTTCTAACTGATACACTGTTTAATCTCATAAGACACTGGTGTTGTGACATCTTATTCATTGGCTCTGATGGGACAGATGTCCTGATACCAACTAGCTCTTGGTTCTACCACCAGTGCCAGTCAGGGCTTATCCCTCAGACAGATCCCATGTTTGAAAGTTAATCATGAAAGTGAATATATAGAAAATAGAATATTTTTGAAGCTTCCTTTTCCACCTCCTGTCCCATCTGGGGGATCGGTTTAAGCACTATCCTGACAACTTTGATTCTGTAATTTTGTGGTGTCTACTCAGTGGAAGCAAAGTCTAATTTGAAGTTCAGATTTAGGAAAAGGGGCATCCTCTACATAAATAGAAATTAGTAAGATTCTAGAGAAATTATACACCTGTCCTAATTAGCCAGCCCTTCCATGACAAATACTATATAGTGTGTTGGCTTAATCAATAAGCATTTATTAGAAGTCCAAAATCAAGATATCAGCAAGGTCATGCTCTCTTTCAGAATTAGTCATGTGACAGCTTTCTGTCACATGGTGATATCCTTGGTAACCTCCTGTGGCTTTCTCTGACTCTGGCTTCTATGAAACACTCCAAATTTTCTCACTTAATAAGGTCTCAGGTCATGGGAATTAAGACATATCTTCAGTTTTGCCACAGCAAAGTAGGATTTTCAAAGGTCATATTCACAAATGAGACCAGACTGACTCACCATAACATATTCAAAGATACAAATGGGCTCACATATCCAGGAATGTGCATTAAGTTTAAGTACACATCTTTTGTGGTGTCCATGATTCAAACCCCAACACCATCTAAGACATGAATCTGGATATGATTGTCAATTCTTTAATTTACTAATTATATGACTCTATGCACATGATTTTACTTATATGAGCCTTATTTTATCTAACCAGCCTTAGATAAAATAAACTAAATGGGAAGAATACCAAAATATAGCAATTGAAATCATCCACTTAATGTATTTATGGAAAATGTTTTCTGAATTGTATTGAAAGAAAGGTATTCAATGTTGACTTATCCACTCATTACTTCACTGTTGGTTATAATTTATTGAAACCTAATGAATATGTGTGATCTTGGATTATTTAGTCAACTTCTCTGTGTTTCAGTTTTCTCTTCTGCAAAACAAAAGTTTGCAAATTTAGTGTTGTTATAGGTTCAACTTAATCACTAAAGGAAAAACAAGTGATTGAGGGTGAATGCTTTTTAGTATGGAGGATAACTGATCATGTTTAAATGTAAGTGGGAGGGTAAATTGAGGTGGAGAAAGAAAGAAAAATGAAAGATTAAAGACTTGGGATAGAAATGGAGAAATCAATAGAGGCATGCTGGGTGTGGCAGGCACTATTAATTGCCCACAGATCTTTGTATGAAATCTCTATTTTATTCTGTTGTCAGGTGATCATACATTTGAGGGAAAGTGAGTCAATTCCCAATCTAAAGTTGTGACTAAATGAATTATGGTAATGTGATCCCCCATTCCGTTGATTGATGTAAGGTTAGGCATGTAATGCAGTTCTAGCCAATATAAGAAAAGAGAAAATCTTCTGGAAAAGGTTTGTTTGTTCTTATATTGTTCATGAGTGAAAATTTCCTTTTCTGAACAACACTCTGAATAAGGTGCTGGAATTGTCACCTCACAGTGACCATTGACCTTTTTAACTGGGAATGTTTTAGACTGACCCTTATAAAAAGTATATACCATTTGATAGTTGATTGCTTCTTATTGAATTGGATTTGAATCTGCCTTTATTACTATTTGATAATGCATGAATCATGCTTAGAATGCTGCCTGATATAGACTACAGGCATATTGTTGACTGTTTTCATCTTTTGTATGGGAAATGAGAGCTCATGGTGACTCCAAAGAGACTCCAAAATAATAAAATTATTTTCAGAACTGAAATACCAATATTTCCTGCATTAGATCATAATCATTCCAGCAAGAAATGAAGAGCAAATTCCCTTATTCAATAGATATTCAAATTCAAGTAAATGTGATAAGGAAACCCATTGAATAGGCAAATAGGTGAAGTCTCTGTCTTTGAGCCCTATATACTATTCCCCTGAAGAGTTATCTAATCCTCTACCTGAAAGAACCCCTCTCTATGATCTGATACGGTAGGAAACCAGCAAAGAAGCATGATTTTCAGATGGTTGCTCATATTGAGCTACAGGTTTCTGTCATCCAGACCCATGCTGGCTGTTCCCTGTGGAAGAATGATGGAGTGACAGAAATTCACAAACCCATGGGTCTTGGACCAAAAATTTCCCATATGTGGTCCAGCATTACAGTCAATTTAATAGGTAACTATGTTATATTATTTGGCCTTGGTGGGAATTAGAGAGGATTAGTGGGAACTCCCAGGTCCTCCTGAATATAGAAATTCCCATTATGTTTTGAGTCCTGGGTAATCAGAATATTCATTCAGGTAGTGTCCAACAACAGAGATCCTCAAATGGAAGTAGTATATTCAGGATTGTGCTCAACTAGACCCCAAAGGAATGACATGCTTGTATGAGAGTTGGCAGAGGCCCCAAGGACAATGATCCTGTTGCAACACCAAATTAGGGCCCTTCCCTTCCTGCTTTGGTGTCACAGGGCCTGCAGCTTAAGGAAACCCTATCAGATTCTCAGTGCTGGTTCAATGATGGATTGGTCAAGCTGAAGCCACCCAGTGTCCATTGGGCAGCAGTTGCTGTTTCCCTTAACTCTGTCACCAGAAAAAGTCCCCAGTGGGTTGAAATATGAGCAGATGTTTTAGCCCTGGAACACTTGCATCCAAGAACCCAATCTACATGTTACTGACACATGAACCATCATCAATGGTTTTGCAGTCTTTTCAGGTAATGGAGGGAATGTGATTGGAAAATCAAAGTTTCTCAAGATCTGGGCCAGGGATCTTTAGAAACAATTGATGGTTTGAAGGGTACCATCAATGTTTCTCATGCTGATGCACATGGCAAGGGTGAAATGAGATGAGATGAAATGAGATGACTATCCATGTCAACTGTCACTAACAGGTAGCTAGCATGTTGGAGAACTGGAATGGCCACCTAAAAAAGATCATCAATCCCTATACCCAGAGAACTCTCTTACTGGATGGACTGTCCACCTTACTCAGGCCTTCTGGATGCTGAACTAAGCAGTTCCCTGAAGGGAAACACATCCTTATTCTACTTCTTCACACAGGAATGGGAAGAGGATGGTTGAGGAAACCGGGTTTTGTTGCATATTTCCATTTAAGCAAATCTTGATGAGGATTGTCCATGAAAGGGGAACAAAGGACATATCACTTAGGACTCCCCTTTTCAGTCCATGTAAGGGATCATTCCACCTTTTTATCCAATTACATCTTGCACATGAGTCCTAGGATGGTGGGAGGTAAGGGCCATCAGGAAGGGGGTGTGATGATGGAAAGGGGCATAGAAATGCTTAACACACATAAAGTGACAATCCAGTGGGCTGCATACATGGGGCATGATGCACACAGACTTGATATTAGTGGGTAATATCTATCCTGTGGTTTGGCTACCACTTCCCTTGGAATCATTAGTGAGATGTTTTTGAGTAGTACTGACATCTCTCATCTATCATGAAGGGGTGTAATGGGCTGGAAGAAATGGATAAAGCACTGGTATCAATAGCTATCCTATAGGAAGGGAAATCAGACTGGATGGCCTTAGAAGGAAAAAATGTTACTGCAAATAAACTAAGAAAGGTGTGACCCTCAGAAGGTGTAGCATGACTACCCTGTCAGGACTAATTACTACTTTCCCTCCTGTTTTCTACAGATTTGCCCAGTGTAAATCTGGAAAGAAAACACTTTTGTCAAACTGATCCAGGACATCTTGGCAGCAGGGAATGTGACTGTTGCATCTGAAAATTCATCCCTGTGTAACTGATGGTTAAGAAGTAACACACAATTATGATTACTCAATCATTACATACATGCCTTTTTACATCCAGTGAATTATAAAATAGCCAAAGGATATCTAAAATTACTGAAACTGGCTATATGTGAGGCAAGTTGATATAGTGAAAGGGGGAAGGCAGTTGGCCTAGCAGAAAACATGGCTGGCAGACAACATGGTCATGAGATCCAACCCAGAAACCTCCTGAGAAGAAGGCTGCCAGGAAGTCATTGCAAGATCCTGGAATGAGAATCTCCTCTGGAATGTGAAGGAAAGTCCCAGATATCCTCAAAAGACCTCACCATTGATGCACTGAGAACTGACAGGTGGGGCAACCAATCAGAACAGCAAACAGCTGGGGCTCCAATCCAAACATCATGAAGAGAAAGAAGGAAAGACTTTAAAAATGCCTGATCTGGGTCTCCATGCATGTAACTTACTCTGCAGTTGGCCCACTGTCCATGCCTAGGCATAGATCATGCAATTTTTTTCATTTTCTTTTTCTTAATAAACTCTTTATACTCTTGCCTACCATATGACATGTCCTTAAATTCTTTTATGCAACATAAGCCAAGAACCTAGAAGCCCAGAAACTAGAGCCATCAAGTAACATCCTTTGGTGAGCCAGCTAGGAGACAGAGGTAAGTGGTGCTCCCTGACCCCTGTTGAGAACTGGTGAGTTTTAATTAAAGCCTATCTGTGCCCTCTTTTGTTTTATTAGAGCCACCCTGAGGTACTCACCTTGGGCCATGCCAGGAGGTTAGTTCCTTACTCAGCCCTGGGAGGCCCTGAAGTCCCTCTTAATCCATTACCTCCAGTGCCCATCAGGCTGTTTGCCTATAAGCCACAGATCAGTCTCTGCTTCTTAATTTCTTTTTAATGTTGGGTTTAACTGAGAATGTCAGCCTCTGTGAGTGGCTATGAGGTGAGCTCACTCATAGTCAGCTCCTAAGACTGCTGCAAAGCAGGCAAATAAATGTCCCTAGCCAGCCCCTTTTTTCTAGGATGGGCAGGGCTTGGGTGTCCAGTCTGGGAGGTAGAACCAGATGCCCCCCAAGAACACTAAGCCTCTGGGGACAGCCATTGGCATAAGGTTTTGATCCCCAGAAAAAGGGGACAGTGACTAGGGTTTCCTGCTTTCCAAGATGGTGGCTCAGCAAGCAATCTGTTCAGTCAGGTGTAGTGGCAAAATGCCATCCAAACTAATGAATGTGTTTTATCCTTCCCTAGGATAATGGGCAGCTCTTCCAGTATTCTTGCAGACTCCCATTGGGGTGCCTTCTCAGAAATTGGGACAACCTGCCTACTGATGGTCTAATAAGGAAGAGGCTAATCTTTTCCTACCACACCAAATGGCCACAGAATGTTCAAGAGTGCAGTCTATATGGGATCCTGAATTCCAGTTAAACCTGTGTAAAATAGAAAGAGAGGACAGATAGATCTGAGGGCCAGCAACCATCTGGTCATGTCTACTTAAAAGGGATGAGGAAATGCACTACCAAACTAGTCAATTTTAAATAAGCTCAGGGAAATTACTCAGAGGCAGAACCTAGAAACTCAGCTGTAGCAGTTTGATATTATTTATGAATTCCAAAAGAGGTATTGATTATGTTTGTAAACTCATCTGTTTCTCTGAGTGTGATTCCCTCTGATTGTATTAGATTCAGCTGAGACATTTGATTAAGTTAAGATTAGGGCTTTGATTCACCACTTCATTGCAGTGTGACTCAGACCCCTCGGGCTGATAAAACAGACTAACACATGGAAGTAGACATGCACAGAAGAAATTCAGAGGATCCTGTAGGCCAAGGAAGAAAGATTAGCCAGATAGTCTACAGCTGATCTTGTTAAGAGAGCAGAGCAGCTGAAACTGGGAAGAAATGAACCCAGAGGAGGGAGATGAGACTTATGCCAGCCTACAGCTGAGATCATAAGAAACTGGGACTACAGAGTCTTATGAGGAAGAAGGAAAGGTGAATCCTCAGAGACATCACCTATCATCTTGCTTCAATAAATGGCAAATGACTTTGGGTAATAAAGTACCTCCTATGGTACCTTGAGATGGACTCTTTATGGCCTTGTGATTGTAAGCTTCTACCCCAAATAAATATCACTTATATAAGCCAACTGAATTCTGGTACCTTGCATCAGCACCATTTTGGTTGACATATACACCAGCCTTATTTCAAAGAAAGCTAGTGGAGGCAATAAAAATACCCTCTTGGTAGATCCTTACTCTAGAGAAGGAGAGATCCTCCTAGCAACTCCAGTCTGCCTCAGAAATCCATAGAAAGCTGCAGAAACTCCCCATCCCCCAAAATTTCCATTAACTCCCTTTTAGAAACAGTCTTCTCAGTTTTCAAAAATCAAGACCACACCACCAAGATGGAGAAAGTATGAAAGGGTGGGTGCAGGCCTGGGACAGGCTCACCTATTAACAGCCACCATTAAAGGCACTGGTCACTTAAGGGTTACCCAAATGCAGGCCTCACATCAGCAGGAGCCTGACCCCAATATGTCCCACCATGTGGACCACTGGGGCCTTACCCCAGAGCAGGATGGAAGGGGCCTGAAGCCATGTGAACCATCGACCAGGAGGCCTTGAGTGACCTTTGCTGTAGCAAGGAAGATTGTGAATTTCTAATTTACATGGGAGAGAATTACTTGGTCCTAGCCTGCACTCAAGACCTATCCTAGCCTTGGTTGTGCTTAAAGAGGGGAGTGAGTGGGTAATTAGCATCTAGGCCAGTTAGTAAAGCTCTCCCCTGTAGAATAAGGAACCTCCTCAAGTACCATCAATTAAGATGGAAAGTTTCCTATTTCTAGCTTCCTGTCTATTCCCTTGCAACATTCCAATCCTTCCAGTGAAAAAGCCTTCTCAGAGCTTTACGACTTGCTGGAGGGTAACTAAAGGTATTCAGGCCCCAGAACAGCCCAAATTGGTGTCATGGCATGTGAGGGCTTCTCTGGACCCCTTAATTCTGTACTTAGCAGCTACCCAGGATTTTTCTGGAAGAATGAAGCTGGAGGGTCTTTCATGAGGTTTCTTCCATGATGGACACTGGGAGCTTTACATCTAGGTGATACTAAAGACAAGTCTTTCCCTAAGTTAAGCTAAATATGCAAAAATCTCTCTTCTTTTCTAATCTATGCTTAGTTCTTGTGTTTAACATTTAAATCTGTATTTAACTTTGTTAATCTGCTTATGCATAGGAACTCATAAATCAGATTTGGGGTTTGCCTGTTACAAATTGGATAATGGTGAAAGGTAACCTAAAAATGAGTCTTTAAACATTAATACTGTCTTTCAATTGGATTTGCTGTATAATTCACAAGTAGAATTGGTTCAAGTGCTGGAAAAGCAGAAAAACTCAGCAAAGTCATTCCTAATAAAATTGTTTAGTTGCTTAGCTAATAAAAAAGTACCCAATTTTTTTGTTTATTTTTTGCTTTTTTAATTTTTTAAGTTACTGAAGTATATCATGCATACATAAATATACATAAGCAATAAGTGTACAATAACAGTTGTGAACTTACCAAACAAACATAACATAACATCATACAGGGACAACATACCTCATCCTACCAACAATACCTTGCATTATTGTGAAACATTTTTAACTAATGATTAAAAAGCATGCTACCAAAATATTACTACCAACCAAAGTAACTTACATTTTGTGTATTTTTCCCTCAATCCACCCTATTATTGTTATTATTATTATATCATTTGCATATGAACATACATAAACAATAAGTGTATAACAAAATTTGTGAACTAACAAAGCAAACTGTCATAACGTCATTCAGGAATCCCATACATCAATCCACCACCTTGCATTGTTGTGTGACATTTGTTACAAATTATGAAAGAATATTATCAAAATATTACTACTAACTATAGTCCCTATCCTACACCTGGTGTATTTTCCCCCAGCCCATTCCAATACCATTCTTTAAATATATTTTTATGACATAAGTTGTTAAACTTACAAAACAATCATGCATATGTGTAGAATTCCCATACCACACTCCTCTACCAACACACCACAACATGGTGGAATATTTGTTATGATTATGAGATAATATCATCAGAGTATTGCCAGGTCCATAGTGTACATTTGGCAGACTTTTTTCATACTCTGCCATTATCAACACAGTACATCTTTGGTTTAGATGCATGAATATTACATTATCACTGTTAACAACAGTCCATAGGTCACTCCAGTTGTATTTTTCCCATGCTTCTTCACATTCCCACCACCCTGCAATAGTGCTGTACATCTGTTCTAGCTCACAAAGGACACTCTTGCATTTGTACCATCCACCACAATTCTCATCCACCTCTGAGTTTACTGTGCTATTCAGTACCTAGATTATTCTCTAGCTTTCTTTCAATTGGCATTCACATCCGTAGACTACCCTTTTCTGCCACGTTCCCATTTATAAACCAGCTCTTACTCACTATAATGTTACCATCAAATATATCTCCACACTTTTACAATAAAGTTAATTAAAATTTCTACATATATTAAACACCAGTAGTCCATCTTTTATCTCCTTTAATCCACCACCTACCACCAGGTCTTGGAGATGTTTTCCTACATTTTCTTGTAAAAGCTCTATGGTTCTTCCTTTTATATTTAGGTTTTTATCCATTTTGAGTTAATTTTTTTAATAAGGTTTGAGACAGGGGTCCTATTTCCTTCTTCTAGCTATGGATATCAAATTCTCTCAGCACCGTTTGTTGAATGGACTGCTCTGTCTGTACTGGGTGGGTTTGACAGGCTTGTCAATTATCACTTGACCATAGAAGTGGGGGGTCTGTTTCTTAACCATCAGTTCAGTTTCATTGGTCTATGTGTCTGTCTTTATCCCAGTACATGCTGTTTTTACCACTGTACTGAGGTAATTTGATTTAAGATCCATAAGTGAGAGTACTCCAACTTCATTTTTCTTTTTAAAGGTGTTGCTGACTGTTTGGGACCCCTTACCCTTCCAAATAAATTTGATAATCATGTTTTCCATTTATATAAAAAATGCTGGTGATAATTTTATTTGGATTGCACTGAATCTGAATATCAATTTGGGTGGAATTGACATCTTAATATTTAGTCTTCCAATCTGTGTGCATGGAATATTCTTCCAATTTAGGTACTTTTAAATTTCTTTTTTAACAATGAGTTGTAGTTTTCTGAATACAAGTGCTTTACATTATTGGTTTAATTTATTCCTAAATATTTTTTTTTTTTAGTTGCTATTGCAAATGAAATGTTTTCCTGACTTCCTCCTCAGATTGCACATTACTAGTGTCTTTTATAGTATATTTGATCTAATATAAGTATAATTACTCCAGCTTTTTTTTTTCAGGTTACTGAATGCATGGGATATCTTTTTACAGCCTTTCACTTTCATTCTATTGGTATCCCTTGGTCTAAGGTGATTCTCTTGTTGACAGCATATAGGTAGCTCATATTTTCTTATCCATTCTGCCAGTCTGTGTCTTTTGATTGGGGAATTTAAGCCATTAGCATTCAATGTTATTACTCTAAAGGCAGCTCTTCTTCCACCCATTTTGACCTTTGTGTTTTATCTGTCATATTTTATTTTCACCATTCTTTTGAGAATATTAGTTACTTTTACTGATATAATATTCATTTTTAGACTCTCTTCCAAGCCTCTTTTTCTTGTCTTTTCTTTTCAGACTGTAGCACACTCTTTAGTATTTCCTGCAAAGCCAGTCTCTTGGTTACAAACTCTCTCCATTTGTTTAACTATGAATATTCTAAATTCACCCTCATTTTTGAAAGACAATCATGCTGGATATAAGATTCTTGGCTGGATGTTTTTCTCTTGCAGACAATATATCATACCACTGTCTTATTGCCATGATGGTTTCTGATAATAATTCAGCACTTAATCTTATTGGGTATCCCTTATATATGAAGAAGTGCTTTTCTCTTGCTGCTCTCAGAAGTCTCTTTCTATTTGGCATTTGACATTCAGATTAGTATGTTTCTCAGAGTTGATCTATTCAGATGTATTTGGATGGGAGTATGTTGTGATTCTTGGACATGGATATCCATGTCCTTCAATAGGGTTGAATAATTTTCTATCATTCTCTCTTCACATATTTAATCTGCCCCTTTTCACTTCTCTTCTCCTACTGGGACACCCATGACACATATGTTTGCACATGTCTTGCTATCATTTAGTTTCCTGAAACCTTGTTCAATTATTTCCATTCTTTACTGCATCAGTTCTTTTGTATGTTTGCATTCAGAAGCCATTTCTTCAAGCTCACCAGCTCTTTCTTCTGCCTCCTCAAATCTGCTATTATATGATTCCAGTGTATTTTTAATTTCATTTATTGTGGCTTTTGTTCCCAGAAACTCTGCTATTTTTTCTAAGTATACTTTCAACTTCTTCTTTGTTCTCACCCAATGTCTTCTTAATATCCTTAATCTCTTTAGCCATCTCATTGAATTTATTAAGGATATTTGTTTGAACATCTATAATTAGTTATCTAAACCCTTTTATGTCTTCTAGAGGCTATTCTTTTTCCTTTAACTGGGCCATATCTTCCTATTTCTTGGTGTGGATTTTAATTTTTTGTTGGCATCTTGGCATCTGACTTACAAGATGTATTTATTCTGGGTGCAGTTTCTCTCTTTAGTTTAGGGCTTTCTTGATCTTTCTCACTTGCTGGTTGTGTAGTAGGAGCCAAGGATGTAGTTGGTGCTGTAAGTGTGGAATCTCAAGGTCCTTGCATTGTCCAAGGGACAGATTAATCTTCTCCCAACTTTCTCCTTTGCCAGGGATAGGGACAAAACCACAGCCATGTATAATAATCCCAGTCATGCAGACCTAATCTCTAGTTGCCCAGAGAGAGTGATAAAGCTTCCCACACCTTCTTCCCCTGCCTGGGGCAGGAATGGAATTGCAAGTGTGAGCAGCAGTCTATGCTATGCAGGTCCAAAATGACCGCATTTACCCTGGGAGACTTCTGACTATTCAGTCTGTGCCAGCCAAATGTACCTGCCTTTACCCAGAGAGGCTGGTACAGGAACTGCCAGCTTCTTCACTGATAGAGGTGGGGCTGAAGCCTAGGCTAGGGTGCAGGCAGATCTGGGTGAAATAAAGCCAGTCCCTACAGTCACTATGATTTTCAATCAGCCTGCCTTCCCCTCGTGTTGGGAGTGGAGTCAAATTGGCAGCTACAAGCCTCTTTCTGACCTGGACAGGTTCAAGTTTTAGCTGTTCTTAGGGTTAGACTTCATCTAGCTGAATTTACTAATGAGTAGCTGAATTCGGTGGCCAACCATATATACCTTCCCTGTTTTGGGTAATTGGAGCTTCCGACTCCAGCCACAGAACAGCTCCCAAGGCAGTTTGCACTGCTAGAGTACAATGATCACCAGCCTCTTTGGTGTGGCCTGTATTTTCCCTGAGAGGCTAGCACAGGTCCTCCCAGGTTCCTCCCTGTCAGAGGTGGAGCTGGGGCTTATGCAGGAGCTACAATCTGATCTGGGTGGAAAGAAGATGGTCCTTATCACGACTGTGATTTTCAATCCACCAGCTTTCCCTCATGTCAAGGGCAGACTTAAAATGGCAGCTACCATTCTCTTTCTGACTTGAACAGTTTTAAATAAGCTGTTCTTAGAGTTATATTTAGCCAGCTGAGTTTACTATTCAGTAGCTGAAGTTGGTGCCCAACTGTCTTTTCTTCTCCTGTTTGTGGGAAGTGGAGTGTCCAGCTCCAGCTGTGGAATAGCTCCTGAGGCAGCTTGTGCTGACAATGGAGGATCAGCACAGACCTCCCTGGTGTGGAGGGGTCACTCATGAATCTTCTCCACAGATGGTCATTCTCCAACATCCATTCTTTCAAGGATGTTGCAGGATGTTCTTCCAGTCTCCTGGAGACCCAAAACATGTGTTTTAGATAGCTCTGGTTGGTTACTAACTGCCCTGTAGCAGAAGCTGCATCTAGGAGTTCCTTACTCTGCTGCCATTTTGCTGATTGTCTCTCCAAGTCACCCAACTTGTGTTTAAAGTTGCAACTTAGTAGAAACTGTAACTAAGAGTGAAGATCATTATATAGAAGACTTTACATTATCAAACAGCAAAAGGATAATATCTTAAATTGGTATAACTGAGTGGGTTTAGCCTAGAAACTACTACTGTAAAGATAATTATAAATTGAATTTATTTTTCTTTACAGTGACCTCAGTTTTAGCTTATGCTTGCTATAGTAATGGTAATTATAAACTGAGTTTGTCTTTGTTTATGATTACTACAGGTCTAGCCACACCCTTGTTTTATCTTACTGGGTACACCTTATCCATTAGTCTTTAGCTATTGTGATGAAAATTATAAACTGAGTTTGCCTTTGTTTATGGTTACTTCAGGCCTAGCCTTACCCATTGTCTTTAATTATGATTATTTCATGACAAATTCTGCCCCCTAAAGCTCAGGGAAAAGCAAACTTAGGACACTTCTGTCCCCTGTCCTTCCACTGATATTAATGATCCTGCTATCTTTCATGACTCCAGGTGTGGACTAGATTTCTGCCTGGTAGAATTCTCAACCTTCAGGGTTGGACATCCACTCTTCCAGTCCATTGGCCAAGGACTTGGGAGGGGGGCTTCCCATTCAAGTGTTGATGTTCCTAAAATCAACAAGTCATGAGAAAAAACAGATTTCCCTAAACTTCAATTACCTCAGTGAGTGTACACTGGAATTAGTCTTTCTCATTCAAGGTCTGTCAAAGTCAAAATTGGAAATAAGCAAAGCACCGAAGTAAAGGAAAATGTAAATTGTATTTTAAAGCATTTGGAACAATTTGGCTATAAGCCAATAATTAAAAGGAATAAAATTCTTGCATAAAACTGTATGGTCACAGTGCAAATTGGAGTAATTAGAAATAGTCTTCAAAGAGATCTTTTAAATGTTATTTTACAGTTAAACATATTTTGTAAGAGAATGAAAGTTATAAGTAACATCAGTGAGTTGTGCTTTTGTTTCTAAATCATTTTGTATCTGCCTATATTTTCAGTGTATATGTTCATACATAGGATGGTGATATCAAATTAACAAATGAAAATTCTTAAAAGAGCTTTATTAAAATACTTATAAAATAAATATGTAGATTTAGAGGCAAGATGGCCTTAGTGTAGGAGGACACTCACTGACCAGCTCTCTGAGGATGGTGGATTGTGGACAGAGTCCTGCCTGGGGGTCTATGCTGTGAGCACATGGAGTGAGAAGCTTGGGACATCTATCTTCAGGCAGATCGATGGCATGGACTGATCACTAGATATTCATGAATTTAAGCCTGCCTGTGGTGGTTAACACAGATGGCTGAGCCCCACCCTCAGAGATAAAGGCTGGTTTGAGTCATAACTCTCACCCAGAAACCTGGTGAGAGGGCCCGGTGAGAGGGAGCATTCTCCAAGAGTGGGAGGGTTCTGGGGAAGGGGTGAGAGGGGTTTCCTTTCTGTGGATTTGGCTGCCTGGAACCCCTTGCAGCTTGGGTGAACAAAATAGCTGGACTGAATCAACACCAGGCAGAGGGGAAGGGCAAAACTGCTGAGGAAGTTGAGTTACCTAGCTGCCCAGGGATAAGCCCAAAACAACACCAAGCAATGATAGGGAGCATTCTCTGAGAGAGGGAGGGTTCTGACAGAAAGTGGAGGGGGTTTCCCTTCTGTGGATTTGGCTGCCTGGACCCCCTCATAGCTTTGGGGAGCAGATAAGCCAGCTTGAAGCAGCATCAGGCTGAGGGGAGAGACGAATCTACTGAGGAAGCCTGATTTACCCAGCAGCCCAGTCATACTGAGGCTAGGCTCCAGAGGGGGTTTAGTCAACCAATTTTATCCCTCTGCACTGACAAGCATCAGAGCTTCAGCTCCCCTGAGGAGGCCAGGAAGTGGTAAGTGCTTGATAAGTTTACACAAGCCTAGTTAGGGTCCCCTCAGGGAAGGGGATGGTCTAGAAAATGACTTCTTTTGGGTCCCATATTTTGCCAAGAAAAAGTCATTTTAAAAAATGAAAAATGAATTTTTCTTTTTAATTTAGTTTAAGAGCTAAAATCTGTATCAAAACCTGCAGATAGAACCCTGCAGGGAAATTGATTGTTAAACACAAGCAGGCTGAGCAGTTCCACAAGGACCCTAGAAGGAACACTGTTCCTCCTTAGCTTTGTTTGACTGCTTGTTTGTGTGGTTGTTTGGTTTTTCTCTGTTTATTTGTTGTCTCTTGCTTTTCTTTCCTCTTTCCTCCCCCTTTCATTTTTCTTACATTTTTTAAAAATTAGGTGCTCCTAATTTGTCTCTTCTTTGCTGTGCTTCTTCTCTGATTTCCCATTCTCTGTCAATATTGATTTTGTATCCCAAGCTCTCTCTTATCCTTCCTTCATCTTTATGCTGTCTGGTTTCTATTGTGGTTCTTATATACCATGTTTATTCATTAGCCCACAACTTAAGGGTGTCAATTTCTATTCTATCTATTCTGTTTTCTTCTTTTGTTATTAATATTAACTTTTATCTTTCAACCCTTTCTTTACTCTTTCTCTCCTTCCTCATCAATCTAGCCTTCTAAATCATTATATATATATTCCTCTATTTGGTTTCCCAGCCCTTTGTAGGTACTCCACTTTTTTTCCTATTACTCTAAACTGTGAACATGAGTTAAATATTCATTTCACTAAGTCTTATTTGGCCCATCTTCTAACTTGTATCAATATTACTATTATCCTTCCTTTCTCACATCTTTTGATTCCTCTGGCCCTAATCATTTGCCTTCAAAGTAGCATAGAAAGAAGCAAGGAAATAAATAAGAAAACATGTCAAAGAGAAAACTTAACACAAATGCAGAACCACCAGATAAATAAAAATCTAGAGAAGAGAGAGAAGCTAATCAACCAAATAAACTCATCAAGATAAAATGAAGACTAGAGGTCAACAAAAAATTACAAATCACACTGAGAAACAGGAAGATATGGAGCAGTACAGTGAACAAACTAAAAACCAGGAAGAGATGCAGAACATTGAAAAACTAATCAAAGATTTCCAAACAAATATCATCGACCAACTTAATGAAGTGAAGGAATAGATTAAGGATATAAAGAAGACACTGGGAAAACATACTGAAAAAATTGTAAACATATGCCAAAAGATAATGGATATGATGGTGATCAATGGTACAAACCAAGAAATCAAAAAGATGCTGGATTCACATAACAGCAGATTTGAACAGGCAGAAGAATTAGTGTTGTGGAACACAATACATCTGAAATCAAACAGATAGTAGAACAGATAGACAAAAAGATAGAAAAAATCCAGCAGGGACTCAGGGATTCAACTGACAACACAAAGTGCACAAATATTTGCATTATGGGTATCCCAGAAGGAGAGGAGAAGGGATAAGGAACAGAAGGAGTGTTGAAGGAAATAATGGCTGAAAACTTCCCAACTCTATTGAGAGAGATGGATGTGCAGATCCAGGAAACACAGCGCACCCTAAACAGGATTAATCCCAACAGGCAAAATCCAAGACAAATACTTGTCAAAATTCTAAATGCTCAAGACAAGAGAGAATACTCAAGGTAGCAAGAGAGAAGAGAACCAGCACATACAAGGGAAGCACAAAAAGATTAAGTGCTGATTCTTCCTCTGAAACCATGGAGGCAAGAAGAGAGTGGTATGACATAGTCAAACTATTAAAACAAAAAAATTTCAGGCACAAATACTCTATCCAGCAAAACTGGCATTCAAAAATGATGGAGAGTTCAAAATATTCACAGATAAACAGAAATTAAGAGAGTATGTCAATAAGAAATTTGTACTTCAAGAAATACTAAAGGAAGTTCTACAACGTGAAAGGGGAAAAAAAGGGAGAGAGAGTTGGAGGAGAGTTTAAAAACAACTAAAAAGACAAAAACAGAAACAAAACAACATATGACATACACTAACCCAAAGAAAATATCACTGAAGTAAGAAATTCATTGTGAGTAATAACACTGAATGTTAATGGATTAAATTCACCACTCAAGAGAAACAGATTGGCAGAATGGATAAGGAAATATGATCCATCTATATGCTGTCTACAAGAAACCGAACTTCAAACCAGGGATTTAAGGAGGCTGAAAGTGAATGGCAGGAAAATAAGTTTATAAGCAAACAATAGCCAAAAAAAAATGGCAGGAGTAACTTTCCTAATATCAGATAAAATAGACTTTAAATGCAAAATTATTGTAAGAGACAAAGATGGACACTATACATTAGTAAAAGGTTAATCTCTGAAGAAGAGAGAACAATCATAAACATTTATGCACCTAATCAGGGTGCCTCAAAATATATGAGGAAAACTCTGGAAAAACTAAGTGGAGAAATAAATGCCTGTACAATTATAGTAGGGGACTTTAATACACCATTATCATCATCAGACAGAACATCTAGAAAAATAATCAATAAGGAAACAAAGGCTCTCAACAATATGTTAGAGGACCTGGACTTAATAGACATATACAGAACACTACACCCAAACACAACAGGATTGACATTCTTCTCAAGTGCACATGGATAATACTCCAAGATAGACGACATGTTAGGCCATAGAACAACTCTCAATGAATTCAGAAAGACTGAGATTATACAAAGTAATTTCTCTGACCAAAATGGAATGAAATTGGAAATCACAAAGAGCCAGAGAAATAGGTTAGGAACAAAGATATGGAACTTAAACAACACAACCTCAGACAAACAGTGGATCAAGGAGGAAATCTCAAAAGAAATCAGGAACTACCTTGAAATTAATGAAAATGATAACACAACATATCAAAACCTATGGCTTTTTTTTTCCAGAGAGGAAAGTTCATAGCCATAAATACATATATTTAAAAAGAAGAAAGAGCTAAAATTGAAGACCTAACTGCACACTTGGAGGAATTGAAAAAACAACAACAAACTAAACCTAAATAAGGTAGAAAGAAGGAAACAACAAAGATTAGAGCAGAACTAAATGAAATAGAGAATAAGAAAACACTAGAAAAAATAAACAAAGCCAAAAGCTAGTTCTTCAAAAGATCAATAAAATTGAGAAACCCTTAGCCAGACTAACAAAGAAAAAGAGAGAACAGATGCAAATACACAAACTAAGGAATGAGCAAGGGGATATTATTACTGAGCCCACAGAAATAAAGAGTATTATAAGAGGATACTTTGAAAAATTATATGCCAACAAGAATGTTAATTAAGAGGAAATGGACAAGTTTCTAGAAACTCACAAACAGCCTACATTGATGAAAGAGGAAATTAACTCAACAGTCCAATTACAAGTAAAGAGATAGACTCAGTTATCAAAAACCCCCCAACTAAGAAGAGCCCAGGACCAGATAGCTTCAGAGCTGAATTCTACCAAACATTCAGGAGAGACCTAACACAAATTCTGCTTAAGCTCTTCGAAAAAGCAGAAGTAGAGGGAATATTGCCTAACTCATTCTACGATGCAAACATTACACTAATACCAAAACAAAACAAAGATACCACAAGAAAGAAAAATTACAGACCAATTTCTCTAATGAACCTAGATGCTAAAATCCCCAACAAAGTACTTGCTAATCGCATTCAACTATATATCAAAAGGATTATACACCATGACCAAGTGGGTTTCATCCCGGCTATGCAAGGATGGTTCAATATAAGAAAATCAATCAATGTAATACACCCCATAAACAGATTGAAAGAAAAAAATCACATGATCATCTCTATAGATGCAGAAAAAGTATTCAATAAAATACAGGACTCTTTCCTGATAAAAAACACTGCAAAAGTTAGGAATAGAGGGAAACTTTCTGAATATGATAAAGGGAATATATGAAAAACCCAAAGCTAACATCATCTTCAATGGTGAAATCCTAAAAGTCTTCCCTCTGAGATTGGGAAAAAGACAAGGATGGCCACTATCACCACTCCTATTTAACATTGTCATAGAAGTACTTGCTTGAGCACTGAGGTAAGAAAAGGATATAAAAGGCACCCAGATTGGAAAAAAAGAAGTAAAAATTTCATTATTTGCAGATGACATGATCCTATATGTAGAAAGCCCTGAGAAATCTACAACAAAGCTTCTAGAACTCATAAAGGAGTTCAGTAATGTTGCAGACTATAAGATCAATGTTCAAAATCGGTACACTTCTGTACACCAATAATGAGCAATCTGAGGCTGAAATTTAAAAAAATACCATATACAATAGTAACTAAAAGAAACAAATGCCTAGGAATAAATTTAACTAATGATGTAAAGGACATATACAGAAAACTACACAACACAGTTAAAGGAAATCAAAGAAGACTTAAATAAATGGAAGAATATTCCCTGTTCATGGATAGGAAGATTAAACATCATCAAGATGTCTATCCTATCCAAAGAAATCTACAGATTTAATGCAATCCCAATAAAAATCAACACTGTCTTTTTTAAGGAACTGGAAAAACTAACTACAAAATATATTTGGGAAGGCAAGAGGCCCTGAATTGTCAAAGATGTATTGTAAAAGAAAAATGAAGTTGGAGGTATCACAATATCTGACTTTAAAATATACTACAAAGCTACAGTGATCAAAACTGCATGGTATTGGCACAAGGATAGACCTACTGACCAATGGAATCGAATTGAGAGTTCTGATAAAGATCCTCACATATACAGTCATCTGATATTCGACAAGGCCACCAAGCCCACTCAGTTGGGAGAGAATGGCCTCTTTAACAACTGGCGCTTGGAGAACTGGATATCCATATCCAAAAGAATGAAAGAAGATTAAAATCTCACATCTTCTACAAAAACCAACTCAAGATGGACCAAAGATCTAAATATAAGAGCCAAAACCATAAAGACCTTGGAAGATAATGTGGGGAAGCATCTGCAGGAACTTTTAATGGGGAATTGCTGCACAAGCAGCAAGAGAAAAAATAGATAGATGGGATCTCCTCAAAATTAAATACTTCTGTACCTCAAAGGTCATTATTAAGAAAATAAAAAGGCAGCCTACCCAATGGGACAAAATATTTGGCAACCATATATCTGATAGGAGCCTAATATCCTGCATTTATAAAGAAATTCTACAACTCAAAAATAAAAAGACAAGCAACCCATTTAAAAAATGGGCAAGGAACCTGAAAAGACACTTCTCCAAGGAAGAAATACAAATGACTGAAAAGCACATGAAAAAATGTTCAACATCGCTAGCTATTAGGGAAATGCAAATAAAAACTACAATGAGATACCATCTTACACCCATCAGAATGGCAGCTATTATAAAAACAGCAGACTATAAGTGTTGGAGAAGATGTGGAGGAATAAGATCCCTCATCCACTGCTGGTGGGATTGTGGAATGGTCCAGCCACTGTCGAGGACAGAGTGGCAGTTCCTCAGAAATCTAACAATAGATCTTCTGTATGATCCAGTGATTCCACTGTTGGATATATATACCCAGAAGAATTGAAAGCAATGACACAAACAGTCTTTTGAACCCAAATGTTCAAAGCGTCATTGTTCACAATTGCCAAAAGTTGGAATCAGCCCCAGTGCCCATTAACAGGTAAATGGATAAGCAAAATGTGGTGCATACATACAATGGAATATTACTCAGCTGTAAGAAGGAATAAAGTGCTAACAAATGGAGTAACATGGATGAACCTTGAAGACCTTATGTTGAGTGAAGCAAGCCAGGCATTGAAGGATGAACAGTATATGACCTCGTTGATTTGAATTGAGGAAAATGAGCAGTCTCTGACAAACATTGTCTGAAAGATAAGTTAACAAGGGAGAGAAAGAGAGGAGTAGGTTGTGAGCCATCACCCATATGGACATAATCTACGGTAAAATGTTAGAGTACTGTTGCATATTAAAGGAAAAGACGGATGGTTAGTAATACTACTGGGTTTGCTGGTGCATGGTTGACAGGTGGGTATATTAGGAAGGGCAGGTTAGAATACCCAGTGCATGAAGCTAAGAATCTTGTCATCCAGTGAGTCAAGACAAGGGAGTGTCATGTGCTCCAGGGGGATGGGGTTGAAGGAACAGAAAAGATCAAATGCGGTATTTAGTGGTCATGGGAAATGTTTTTCATTAACTTACAATAATGGACACAGGACACGGTAAATATCATCAAGAATTATCATACTGCACCATCAAAATTTTAAGCTATACTGTAAACCATTGACAATGTTTAGTAGCTATATTTCACTATCTGTATAACAGTTATAACAATGCTACCATCCACACACTCAAAACAGGTTGTAATATGGGGTGGGGTAGTGGGAGGGAGGTTGGGTATATGGGAATCTCTAGTATTTTGTGTGTGACTTTTCTGTGACCTAAAACTGCTTTGAAAATTAAATGAAAAATTGGAAGACACTGGGGAATGAGAGGGGGAAGGTGCCATGGTATAGATCGGACATCCGATAATGCTGTGATAAAAGGAAAATAATAATAATTTTTTTTTGTTTTTTTCCCATTGTTTGAATGTCCCCTTCCATTAATTATATATATATATATTTGTTTTGTTTTGTTTTTACAGTGCATTCGTTTTTTTTTATTTTTTTTATTTTTTTATTCTGGGTAAAAATCAAAATTTTCACAATACATACCAACATTTGCAAAATGATATATAAATAATAACATTTTTGGAACCATTAATTATATTTTATTTTTAGTTGCTTTTTTCTGTGTTTCCACATATTTTATCTCTTGCTTTTAAGCTTATCATTATTTCATTTTTCTATTAATTGTATTTGGATATTATATGGGCTTCATCTTCAAGGAAGGTTTAGATCACAGAAGGGTTACAAAGGGGGCTGCAGAGGATCATTGGTGGGGGGTGTCTGGGATGGTGGATTCATGGGAGGAATTTCATCCGAATATACATGAAAGATATATAAAATTGTTCAAATGGTTAAGGAATGGGGCATGGTCACGGTGGGTAGACAATCACTCAATAAATGAGGGAACACTGAATTCCCAGCCTGGAGAGCTCTGTCACATTCTCCAAGGAAGCAGCAACAGTCCCCTGAGTGCAGAATCAGTGTCTGGCAAAAGAGGATCGTTCACTGATGTGTTCTTCTTATTGATGACTAGCTTTATGAGTTTTTGCTCTTGTAATTGAAACTTAGCCTACAGTTATGGGGTGCCTAAGGGTTGCAACATGAGAGCCTCCTTGTTGCTCAAATGGGGCCTCTTTCTAAGCCAAACTCAGCATGTAAATACATTACCTTCCCCCCAGCATGGGACATGACTCTTGGGGATGAGCCACCCTGGCAACAAGGGACTAATACCAAGTGTCAACTGGAAAAATGACTGGAAAAAGATCTTGAATAAAAGGGGGAAAATGTAAAGATAAACGAGTTCATGTGGCTGAGAGACTTCAAAGAGAGTCGGGAGGTCATCCCAGAGGTAACGCTTATGCACACCTCGGTAGAATCTCATACAACACCAAAGTGGATATCACCCCACACAGAGGGGCACCTGAGGTCTCTGGAGACACCCAGGTCCTATATAAGGGGGGATAGCCCCAGAGATGATGCATTATCAGTGGGCTCTACTTTGGAATCTGTGCTCCTTTGACAGAGCTGTACTCAAATAAGTCCTCCCTGCACATGGTCCATCAGTCCCTACTCTTCAAACCTGTATGTGATGCTGGAGTTTGTAGGCTTACTTTCAGGGACTGGAGCCTCTGGCCTGCCCATGTGCCAGCTGCACATGGAATCTTGGTGGAGCTTCGACTCCTACTCTACAGCTCAATGGACTCTCCCAAGTCACCTGGTGAGAAGACAATGATGGACAATGGCCATCCCAGGTAATGAAGAGAGCCTGCAACTGTAGGCAGGCTAATCCCATCCACCATATTCATGGGATATAACTCCACTTTCACTTGGATGTGAAGTGGACATCATCATCCCAGACTCCTCAGGATTGGGGAAAGCACTGTGGACTAGAGTGGTCTTAATGGTATTACGTTGTAGACATATTGAGGTGGATCCAGTGGCCACTAGATGCTTTTGGTGCAGGGAAGGGAAAAGCACTTGTAATGGACTTTTTCAGACTTGGGAATTATCCTGAGTGACATCAGAATGACAGATACAAGCCATTTTACATCAGCATATACCATGCAGAACTGTGTGGGAGAGAGTGTGGTCTACAATGTGAAGTATGGTCCATGCTTAGTTGCAAAGTCCCAGGATGTGTATATCCATTGCAGGTGATGTGCCACACTAATGAAAAATGTTTAAGTGGGATGTTATGGTAGGTGTGGGAGGTGGAGAACATGGGAATCCCTGTAATTTTTGTGTAACATTTATGTAATCTAAGCATCTTTTAAAATATATATTAAAAAATAGCACTCATGTAAACAAATGCACATATATGCATATATAGTTATATATCATTTTATAAATAAAAACAAATAAATAAATAAATAAATAATACCTTATTTATTGAAACATGAAAAAAATTAAATATTTTGTTATGTGAATCAATATTCCTGGACCCCATACTAGGCTAAGGAGGATGGAAATGACTTATAGAAATCTGAATGAAGAAAATATTGGGAAAGGGAAAAAGATTTTCCTAAGCTCTTTGACCTACCCAACTCTCAGGGTCTTTTCTTTGCAAGAGATCTGAAGGAGCAGCTAAGTGTGTCCAATTAAAGCTCTTATCTTCTAGCCTGCAGAATTGGGAATCAGTTTGTCCTCTAATTCCCCAATGTAAACATTTTCACAGGCTTAAAATGAGGGTGGTTAATATCCAATTGTCAAATTTCAATTAGTAAAGAAAAATCTTTGACGGCTAAGGAAAGATCTTTTCTAAGTTATAATTAAAAGAAATTAAACAATTATATTCTGGAACCTAACAGTCAGTATGCTTTTAAGATAATTCACAGTTTTAGAATTTTAGTAAAGAACTTTTATCCTCATGCAAAGGAATTAAAAAGAACATACATTGCATAAATTGTAATTTTTTTTCAATTTTGTTTAGTTTGGGTGTAATATCCTTAGGTTTATAGGATATCAATGACATAAATTTATTTTATATGTATTAATACTTTAAGATAATGAGAATTGTAAGTTCATGTCTAATTAAATTCAGTTATAGAAGGAAATTTAGGTCTGTCCTCTCTTAAATGAATAAAGTAAAATTCATTGGTTGCTGACTGTAATTTAACAAGCTTATTTTAAAGTAAAGTAACAAATCTATATAGTTATGGTTAATTATAAGGAGTTTGTAAAAGCATCTTTTAAACTGAAGCATTTTAATGGCTAGTTCCAAGAAGCCATTATTGAATAGAAATTTAAATTGATATTAAATAACAAAAAGTAACTTCATAACAAGGAAACCTATCAGAGGCCACCTCAATCTGCAAATTAAAGTGTTGATAGGGGAAGATAATCTTGATTCCATTGGGAATCTTCAGTTTTCATAAAATGATAGAGAAAGCAGTTTTTCTTGTACTGCTAAAGTAAAATACCTGTTATTACCATCATGGCAAATGTTTAGAAGTAAAAAGAAAAGTTCTAAAATAGTTAATTAAATTTGATATGTTATGCATTGCATTGGAAGTGTTTAGAAAATGTATAAAGATTAAATTTCATAGACTTCAGTATTGTCAAACTCTCTTGTGCATTCAACCAGGCCCAAATACCCTGTATGATGCCTCTCCATTTGAGTTACTGGTGAGGTTGTTCACTGACCCCTAAAACAGTAGAAGTATCTACTTCATCTCTGGTTATGCTTCTGAAGTGGATGGCAAGGTAGTTGCATTTTCAGAGTCCTGCAGCAGCCTGTGATGGCTTGATATAGACAGATGTACAATGGATAATGTCTCCAGACTGGCTTTGTTTCATAGTGCTTAAGGCTATGAGGCTGGTGAAACACTGGAGCCTTACCTTCCTAGTCTCTCTCTAAGATCAATGGTGCTGCACAATTATGACTGTGTGAAGGGCATATCAAGTGGAGCAACAATTACCAGAGTACCATGAGTTGAACTTAAACCAATACAATTGGCATTATGGCCTGCTCAAATGGAGAGATAGCATGTATGGTATTACAAAAATGGAGCTTAGATTTATTAACTTCAACTCAAAGAGAAACTTATGCATTGATTAGTGCATTAATTGGTATTAAGTACTGTACCTATATATCTTCTATTCTAGATCATATGCAGAGGGATGCTTTACATGTTAAAAGTCTTGGTAAATTTAATTCATTTTCTAAGTAGTCAATGAATGTGCCTATAAGATAAAGAACATCTTAAGTACTATCTTTATTTTGCTTGCCATATGCTTTTCTTGTTGCCTGTACTGACTTTAAGTTTATGTATAGTGCAGTGCCTCTCTTCATATCTCTCCTAACTTTCCTATGCATAACCACTGCTATGGTAACGGGTTAGAAGTTTATACCAAATGCAGGAGGTCTATCACAAACTATCCGTAGAGTTAACCAACAGCATAAAATAACTCAGGGAAGAATGTTGTTTCTCATCAACTTTGGGAAGATAGAGCCACTGAAGGCACTTGGCTTTTCTCACTTTCATGGTCCAATATGTCATGGATGGTCTCCTTTTTTGGCCTGTCTACCACCATCTTCTTTATCCTTTTAGTGGAACCATGTAGCTTCAAAATTCTAAATAGGTTTATTTCTTACAGAATCAATATCTTATTAGTCATGTGGTGATTTCATCCAATTCCAACCAGGGTGCTAGACCCATCTTCCCTTCTGATGAGTGGTCAGCTGCACTAACGAGCAGGAAGTCACTACAGAAGTATGACCATCACCCCCTCAGCACTCCCTTAAGAATAAGGTACAAATTCACTGAAGGGGGAGTTGAAGCAGGTTTGTATAGTGAAATGGGGAAGGCAGCCAGCTCAGTTGACAACATGGCCAGCAGACAATATGTCTGACTGACCACATGGCCAAGAGACCCCTCCCAGAAACCTCCTGAGGAGAAGCCTGCTGGAAAGACATTGCCAGATCCTGGGAAGAGAATATCATTTGAAATGAGAGGGAAAGCCCCAGATATCCTCTCTTAGTGCATTATAAACTGTATATTTTATGTATCAATAAAGCAATTCTTTATTTAATAAACACCCTAATATTGAAAAAACCTTGACAAAGCAAGGATTGCCTCTGTGGTATAATGCGATCACATTATATGGGAATTTACATCAATTCACTCAAATTTAAAATAAACAAATAAATATTTGAAAGTTGTAGGTAGTTCTTTTAATATTTTAAAAATTGTCAAGAATCACAGAATTTCAAAAAATTGTTTAATATTAAACAGTTGGGGAATTGTACTGTTTAAAGGGTTCTCATTAAATAGCACTTAAAATTTAATTTATTGCTTGCCAGTCTCCTGTAAATGTTTTGTATGACTTTGACAATTTTGTGACTGATATTCTGACTTCTGTTGCTATTTTATTCTTCAGTGTTGTTATAATTCAGAAGCTTTTTTATTAAACTACATCACCCAAGTATTCATTAATAGGGATGTTAATGGTTAGTCTGTGAACTGTGTATGAAAACTGATAACTCTGGAATAAATTTTTATCTTTTATAAAATTTGATTTAAAAAAATACATTAGAACATAAAACAAAAAAAATTGAAATGACAGAACAATTGAAATCAAGGAAAGGACATTTGAACTTGAAAAGACAGGAGAACAGAGAGAGAGAATAATGGAAAAAATAGAACAGCATCTCAGGGAATTGAATGACAACATGAAGCACACGAACATATTTGTTACTGGTATCCCAAGAAGAGAAGAGATAGGAAAAGGGCCAGAAAAAATACTTGAGGAAATAATTACTGAAAACTCCCAACCCTTATGAAAGACAGTAATATCAATACCAAAGAAGGACAATGTACCCCAAAAGGAATAAATATTAATAGTCTTACTCTGAGACACCTACTCAGAATGAAAATATCAGAAATAAAGAGAAGATTCTGAACACAGCAAGAGCAGAGCTATATATCACATAAAAGAGAACCTCAATAAGATTAAGTGCTGGATTCTCATCAGAAACCATGGAAGTGAGAAGAAATTGGTAAGATGTATTTAAGGTACTGAATGAGAAAAATTGCCAGTCAGGAATTCTCTATCCAACAAAGCTGTCCTTCAAAAATAACAGTGAGTTTACAGCCTTCACAGATTAACAAAACCTGAAAGAATGTGTTACCAAATTACCACAACTATAAGAGATATTAAATGGAGTGCTGCAGCCTGAAAGGAAAAAAATAAGGGTGAGAGACTTGGAGAAGAGTGTACAAATAAAGATTATTAGGAAGGGTGGGTTAAGACTTAAAAGACAGACAATAGTAAGATATGACAAGGGAAAGACAAAGGATAAAATGGATGAATCAAGTAATGCCTTTAAAGTAATAATATTGAACATTAATGCTTGAACTCCCCAATCTAAAGACATAGAATGAATAAAAAATATATTAGCTATATATATGTTGTCTACAGGAGAATCTCCTCAGATATAAGGATAAAATCAAAGTGAAAGTAAAATGTTGGAAGAAATATTCCATGCACATATTAACCAAAGTGATCTGTAGTAGTGATTCCAATATTGGAAAAAAAGAGGTTTTAAATACAAAAGCATTATAAGAGATGAATAAAGTCAGTAAATATTACTAAAAGGGGCAGGGAGAAAAAGACATCTGTATAATATTAGTTGGAGACCTCAATACACACAATTTAACATTAGAAACAACATGTGGACAGAGGATAAATAAAGAAACTAAGAACTTGTATTATGTTGAATGCTGAATGAACTATACCTAACAGACATTTATAGTGTTGCATCCCAAAACCAAAGGATATACATTCTTTTCATGTGCTCTTGGACCATTCTCCAGGATAGAACATGGTTAGGTCACAAGAAAGATCTCAATAAATGTAAAAAGATTGAAATTATACAAAGCACTCTCTGATCATAATGTAATGAAGCTGGAAATCAATAACAGTTGGAAAAAGGGAAAATTCACAAAAATATGGAGATTAAACAACACATCCTTAAATAATCAGTAGGTCAAAGAAGAAATTCCAAGAGAAATGAGTAAATTTCTTGAGACAAATGAAAACAAAAACACAACATATAAAAACCTATAAGCAGGGAAGCAGATGTGGTTCAAGTAATTGGGCTCCCTACTACCATATGGGAGACCCTGGGTTCAGTTCCTGGGACCTCCTGGTGAGGTCAAGCTGGTTCACCTCCACAGAGAGCAGATGGCCCATGCCCACACTTGCACACACAGACAGCTGATAGCCCATGCCTGCAGGAAGCCCATGGAGCTGGCAGCCAATGCCCTCACACCTGGATTGCTGATGGCCCATGCCTGTGCCCACAGGGAAATGATGGATACACCCATGAAGAGCTGGCATAGCAACATGATGTAACAAAGGGAGAAAAGCAGAAACAGAGGAAAACATGCAGCAAATGGACACAAAAAACAGACCATGAGCACAAGCAGCAAGGAGGGGGAATAAAAATAAATAAATAAATAAATAAATAAATAAATAAATAAATAAATAAATAAATAAAAATAAATAAATAAAGTAACCTGTGGAAGTGTTCCAGCAAGCTGGTGTCAGCTTAGTTGGTGCTGGAGTCAGTAGGTGTACATCTGAAAGATTTGAACCTTTGGGTTGTGCATGTGCTAGCTGGGCCCTGAGACTCAATAGAGTTGCAACACCTACTCTCCAGTTCATTGGTCTCACCCAGGACAACTCTATAAAGTGATGATGGAAAGCTACCGTATCAAGGAACTGAGAGAGCCCACAACTGCAAGCCAGAGATTCTCCTCTATCCATATCAGATGGATAGTCCCCTGATTCCAGTCTCTCTTCTCTTCTTGTCTTATTCTTTCTTTCTCATCTGCAGCACCATTTTCATGGACCCAGGTCCTGACCAGCACCTGACCGGCAACATATGGTGGATGAGAAAGAAAGAATAAGACAAGAAGAGAAGAGAGACTGGGATCAGGGGACTCTCCACCTGAAATGGCCACATGGGACTGAAGTCCCCTCACAATTGGAGGTGGAGTGAACATGACCATCCCAGAGTACTCAGGATTGGGAAATGAACTATAGACTAGAGTGCACTTACTGATATTCTACTATAGACTTCTGATTCTAGCAAAAGAAGAATTTGACCACTGGAGGTGCTGAGATCAGGAAGAGGGAAAACATATGTAATACAGGTGTATTTTTGGGACTTGGAAATTGTCTTGAATGACATTGCAATGGCAGATATAGTCCATAGTATATCTTCCTATAACCTACAGAATTGTGTGGGACAGTGTGTAAACTGCAAAGTAAACTATAATCCATGCTTAGTGGCAATGCTCTAAAATGTGTTCATCAATTGCAATGAATGTACCACCCTAATGAAGGATGTTGTTAATGTGGGTAAATGTGGGTGGTGTGGGGATTGGGGAATATGGGAACCCCTATATATTTTATGTAACATTTATGTAATCTAAACATCTTTTTAAAATATATTAAAAATAAAAATAAAAAATAAAAAAGACAAATATATATATATACATATATACATATATATATATATTAAAAAGATCCTATGAAGACAACCAGCAAGATGACAGCAGAGTAAGTAGCCCCAAGATTCAGCTTGTGCTATAGGGCAGTGAGTAATTTCCCAGAGCTAAGACTCTAACCCAAAGATTGGTAAGGTGTGACAATCACCCCATTTCTGGTACCAAATTCTGTATTAGTCAGCCAAAGGGGTGCTAATGTGAAATACCAAAAATGGGTTGGTCTTTATAAAGGGTATTTATTTGGGATAGAAGTCCACAAATACCAGGCCATAAAGCATTAAGTTTCTTCTCTCACCACAGTCTATTGCCACGTGTTAGAGCAAGACAGCTGCCGGCGTTTGCCAGGGTTCAGGCTTCTGGGGTTCCTCTCTTCCCGGGGCTGCGTTTCTCTCCGGGCTTAGCTCCTGTTTCCTCCACAAGGTCAGCTGTAGACAATCAGGCGAATGGCTTGTTTCTCTTCTCCTGGGGCCTTTCCAATATCAAAACTGCTTCTCAAAAGGCTGCTTCCACGGTTTTCTTCATAAAGCTTTTTCTCCTTCAGTCTCTCCTTTCCATGTCCTCTTTTGTCCAAGTTGACAGTGGTTTTGTTCATGCAGTATTCTCAAAAATTTGTTGTTTATCATGCAGGAAGCAGGGGTTCAAGCCATTAGACAGGAAGACTTTCCACAAGTCTTTCTGAGATAACTGCATCTTCAATTCTGAGTTATGAGTTCCAAGTTTAGTAAAGTCTTCATATAGGGCGTTTTCATCTGGGAATTTGATTTCCAGAAACTTGGAAGTTCCAGAATTAGTTTCTGTTTTCTTTTTGCCCAAAAGTTCAGTCCTTAGTGTATTTCTCTCGTATAGTATTTTGCTATAAGCTGCAAGAGAAGCCAAGCCACATTCTCCGAGTTTATCTTTGAAAGTTCTTTGGCTAAATGCACTGGTTTGCCATTTTAAAATTCTGTCTTCCATATAACACCAGGAGTTAATCTTGTTAAGTTCTCTGCCACTTTAAAACATGGATAGCCTTTCCTCCAGTTTCCAATAAAAGTTTCATCATTTACTTCTAAGGCATCATAGAAAGTCTCTTTAGTGTCCATATTGCTATCAACAGTCTCTTCAAAGCGATCTTGGCCTTTTCCATCAAGCATTTCACAATTCCTCCAAAAAATACCCCTTACCCATTTATAAAACCATACAAACATTTCGGTATTTACAAAAGCACTTCCCCACTCCTCAGTTGGGGGCTCTAGGATACAAGAAGAGCATCCTGCAATCCTTGAAAAAATGGAAGGAAGAGACTGCACATCTGCAGAGATGATGTAGGAGTAGAGCACTCCATACCACAGACGCTGGTATCCATATTCCACTGACAGTGCAAGCCACCTCAGGATATATTCCATGGCTGGAACTGTAATCTCCATTTTCCAAAAATGGGGGAAGAAGAGACAGTTGAGTACCAACTTCACCTACTGATTAGTAAATTGGGCTGGCTAAGGTATAATACTAAAAACAAGAATAGTTTTAACATGTTCAAGTCAGAAAGTGGCCAGTAGCTGCCATTTTAGCTCTGCACCTGGCATAAGAGGAAGTGTGGTGGACTGAAAATCACAGTGCTGGAAGGGACTGGCTATTTTCTGTCTGGATCAGATTGCAGCTCTAGCATAATCCCCAGCCCCATATCTGGCAGGGAAGAAGGTGGAAGACCTGCAACATCCTCTTCTGGAAAATACAGGACATGTCTTGGAGTCCAGTGCTCATCCTACTCTGGCACTGCAAGCCACCTCAGGAGCTATTTTGTGGCTGGAATTGGAAGCTCCAATTCCTAAAACCAAGGAAGGAAGATATGGTTGGCTACCAACCTCAGCTACTGATTAGGAAATTTGGCTGGCTAAAGTATAACCCTAAGAACAGATAAAGTTGGAATCTATCCAAATCAGAAAGAGGCTAGTGCCACCATTTTGATTCCACCCCCAGCATGAGGGGAATTGGGGCTGATTGAAAATCATGGTGAAGGTTGGGATCAGCTTCTTTCCACCTGATCACACTGCAGATCACACTGCAGCCCTAGCCTAGGCTTCAGCCCCACCTCTGGCAGGGATGAAGCTGGCACAACCTGCATCAGCCTCTCCAGGTAACTGCAGGTACATTTGGCCAGCACAGACTGAAAATTTGGAAGTGTACTGGGGCAACTGTGGTCATTTTGAACCCAAAGAGCTCAGATTGCTGCCCACACCTGCAGCTCCATCCCCAACCCAGGCAGGGGAGAAAGGAGTGGGAATCATCATCAGTCACTCTGGGCAACTATAGTCTAGACCTCAATTATTACATATGGCTGTGACTTTGTCCCTGCCCCTCACTAAGAAGAAAGGTGGGAGAGTATTCATCAGTCCCTGGGACAAGGCAGTCAGCTCAAAACTACACAGCTTGTAGCATCACCTACATCCTCAGTTCCTACTACACAACCAGCAAGGGAGAAAGGTCAAGAAAGCCCTAAGCTAAATAGAGAAACTGCACTCAGAATAAATACATCTAGTAAGCCAGATACCAAGACACCAACAAATTGCAATCCAGAAAATGAAACAGGTATTTACAACCCAATTAAAGGATCAAAACAAGCCTCCAGATGACATAAATGAGCTAAGACAACTAATAATAGATGTTCAAACAAATCTCCTTAATAAATTCAATGGGATGGCTGAAGAGATTAGGGATATTAAAATGATATTGGATGAGCACAAAGAAGAATTTGAAAGCATACATAGAAAAATAGCAGATCTTAAAGGAATCAAAGGTTCAATAAATTAATTAAAAATACTTGGAATCATATATAACAGCAGATATGAGGAAGCAGAAGAAAGGATTAGTGAGATTGAAGAATTGGCCTAAAGAAGTGAATATACAAAAGAATAGATGAAGAATAAAATGGAAAAAAATGAACAAGGTCTCAGGGAACTAAACAGCAGCAAGACACATGCAAACATATGTGCAATGGGTGTCCCAGAAGAAGAAGAAAAGGGAAAGAGAGCAGTAGGAATATTTGAAGAAAGAATGGTAGAAAATTTCCTAGCCCTATTGAAGGGCTTAGATATCCATTTCCAAGAAGTACAACATACTCCCATCCAAATAAATCTGAATAGACCAACCCCAAGACACATGCTAATCAGAAGGTCAAGTGCAAAACACAAAGAAAGAATTCCGGTAGCAGAAAGAGAAAAGCAATGCATAACAGATAAGTGATACCCAATAATATTAACTGCTGATTTCTTATCAGAAACCATGGAAGCAAGAAGACACTGGTATGATATATTTAAGATACTGCAAGAGAAAAACTACCAGCCAAGAATCTTATATCTGGTAAGATTGCCTTTCAAAACTGAGGGAAGGTTTAGAATTTTCATACATATACAGAAACTGAGAAAGTTTATAACAAGGTTCCAGTTTTGCAGGAAATACTAAAAGATGTGCTACATTCTGAAAATACAGGAAAGAGAAGCTTGGAAGAGTCTAGAAAAGAAGATTATATTAGTAAAAATAAATCAAAGTCTCAAAAAGAGTGGTGAAATTATAAAATGACAGATAAATCCCAAAGGTCAACATGGGTGAAATAAGAACTGCCTTTATAGTAATAACATTGAATGTTAATGGCTTAAACACCACAATCAAAAGACACAGATTGGAAGAATGGATAAGAAAATATGAACCAGCTATATGCTGTCTACAAGAAAACTCACCTTAGACCCAAGGATATCAATAGATTGACGGTGAAAGACTTGAAAATGATATTCCATACATGCAGAAAAAAAAAAAAGCTGGATTAGCTATACTTATATCAGATGAAATCTACTTAAAAGACACTAGGAATGTGCAACCTGAGGAAGAAGTCAGGAAAAAAATTCCATTTACAATAGTGACTAAAAGAATCACATATTTAGGAATAAACTTAATCAATGATGTAAAGCACTTATATTCAGAAAATGACAATGCATTGTTAAGTCAAAAAAGGTTTAATTAATTGGAATACCATTCCATGCTTATGGATTGTGGAGACTAAATATCATCCAGATGTCAATTCTACCCAATTTTTAAAAAGATTTATTATATTTTTAAAAAGATTTATTTATTTATTTATTCTCCTCACCTCTCCTTGCTATAGGGGTTCTGGGGATTTCCTCAGAGCAGTTCAATGTTCTCTGAGGGGCTGAATGTGGGGGTGTTTCTGGGAGATCTGACTGCACTCCCAGGCTAGGAGGAGAGGCTAGAATGGCCAGAGAATATGGTTGTAGTGGTGGAAGTGGTTGGTCCTCTTTCTGAGGACCTCTGATGAATGACTGGCTGCTGGAGCCCCATTCCCTGTGCAACCAAGGCCCTGCCCTGTCCAATGCACAAACCAAAGAGGGCAGATTCTGGGCTATCTCTAACCAAGAGTCAATGTAGGGTGACTGATTGGGGTGGACAGCAGTTCCTGTGAAAACCAGCCACATTGTGTGGACTCTGTCTATATCCAGGCACCTAAGGGCCAGGTTACATTAAAAGTGGGCCATTCTACTTCACATAAGGTTCAGAGGGTGCCAGGGTACATCTTGATGTCACAATCTCCAGAAAAGCCCTTCTTGAAATTCTTGAGCATGCAGTTTAAGACAGTAGATTTTGACTGTGATGAGTCCATACCCTGCATTAGTGGCACAAGACAGACAAAGGAAAGGGGGTGCCTCTTTCAAGTCCACTCAGATGCCCACCTGTCCACATCTCTCATGAGAACTTTGGCTCATCTTAGCTAAGGTTGCCAGGCTGAGTTCAGGATTAGCCATTATGCTGTATGATGTAGCCATGGAAAACAGGTTAGGGCCCACAGAGGCTCCATAGCAAAAGCTGTGGAGTCACAGACTGGAATAACAGAGGCAAGTTTCTGTCATCCTCACTCATACACACAATTGCTGAGAAGTTACACATTTCCTTCCTCAAGAATTAACAGTAGAAAGCCCACACCCTGAGATGGTGGTGCAAGACAGATGAAGGAATGTGTTGCCTCTTCTGAGGCCACTCAGATGCCTGCCTGTCTGCATGTCTCACAAGAACTTTGGCTTATCTTGGCTAAGGCACCCAGACTGAGTTTGGGGTGGGTCATTATGACAAATGACATAGCTGCAGAAAACAGGTTAGGGTCCACACAGGCTCCATAGCACAAGCTGTGGAGTCACAGACTGGAATAACATAGGCAAGCCTCTGTTATCCTCACACACACAATCACTCAAAGATTATGTAGTCCTCCTTGCAGGGTCTGCCCTATCCTGGGATAGCAATATTTGAGACTTTAGGAAGTGATCAGTCTCCCCTTCCATCCAGAGATGGGCCTGACTGAGGACTTGGCACCTGGAATGTTATCTTTCTGGAATCTGCCTCCCCACTGAGTCAGGCTGAGGTGTTAGGATGAAACCCACATGGACTGCCTCTGAAGGATGTCCCATTATGGGGATGGGTGGAACCCACCTCTTTCACTTGTAGAATTCTCTCAGCTGCACCCATCAGCCCCAAGCCAGAGGCACAACAGGCCTGCTTAGTAGGACTTTCCTGGTTAGGGACCCAAATATTGTGGCAGACAACTTAGACAATGAAAAATCCAAGTGGTACTCTGAGAGGCAGAGGAACAAGGTTTTATTATGTGAGGGCCCAGAGGAGAGTCAAGTCTCCAAAAAATCTGTGCACCATGTGAGGGCCCAGAGGAGAGTCAAGTCTCCAAAAAATCTGTGCACCCTGTCTTGGTTTCCATAAGTTTATATAGTAGGCAAATTCCTAAGCAAGTGGGCAGACAGGAGTTACAAAAGGAAAAGGAGTGAGTTTAGCTTATCTTCCTAAAGCAGAGGGCTATTAAGGAGGAAAAGAGTCATTAGTTGTTTAGAGTTGTAAATTCCAGTTGAAAGGGGCAGGCAGGGAGTGCTTATCTTCCTAAGGATGTGGATTCCAGAGAGAAAAGGGAGGAAGGGACAAAGGGATGGGGGATGCTTATCTTCCTAAAGCTGTGGGTTTCTGCTGAGGGGGGTTAGGGCCACAACACTTCCTTCATTAGAACCATGTGTCTTTCTATTAATTGACTTTGAGGCAGGTTGTATTGCTGGTGGTGCTCCCACTCCTCTTTTTTAAGTTGCCAGAATCCACAAGGCTGGAATTTCTTGATACCATGGGTGAGAGGTATCTTCAAGCAACAAAATGGATAGAAGAAACTTTCCTTGGAGCATCTTTTTGGGCAACCTTTTAAAAGTCTGGTGTGTGTTTTATTTGTTTGTTGGATTGTTTGCTTTTAATGTGCATTGTCAATAAAGGTACAAAAAGAAAAAATGAAAAAAAAATAATTTAAAACACCCACAAGTGTTGGAAGGATGTGGAGAAAGAAAGAGGGATGCTCATTCATTGCTGGTAAAATTGTAAAATGGTGACTGCCACCACTGCCATATGGAAGACTGCAGGGTCTTCAAGAAGCTAAGTATCAAGTTGCAGTCAGGTCACAGTGGGATTATTAACATACACCACCTGAAGCAAAGAGGGAGGGATCCATAAGAAGATCTTGATTCTGGGTTTGATCCAGTGGTCCTGGTCACACCCCTGGCTGGCTGCCAGCACTTCCTGTCATAGTCCAGTCTAACCCCCAAAGCCCTGCCCCTCCAAACCCCACAGATCATGGTGGTGGTCTCTGATGTATGTACTGTTGTCCACAAGAAACCTGTCCTGTTTCAGGCACAAGAAATGCTCTATCCTGGGATTCCCAATACATAACTATCCTTCTCCTATAATAAACATTTGCACTTTATAGTATACATGTTAGGAAGTCAGTTGGTTTTGCATTTGCTCTTTAAAGGAAAGAGAGATAAATTATATCCCTCTCTTCACATTCTCTTTGGAGATATTCAAAGGGAAATGGAAGTCCTACACACCATGACTACCATCTTGAAAATTTTCTTTACCTCATCTTGCTGCTTCCTCAGTAGACTTATTTGGTAGGCAAATACATACAGAATTAAGAAGAGCTTCCTAAATTGCCCATTTCCACACTCTTCTGTATTCTGCCAAAACACAAGAAAACCCCTTACACCTAAGTAGATATCTTCATTTGTAAGCTCTTTTCATTACTCACAATGCCAAAGAATTGGGTGGCTCCCTAATGTAGAGATGTACAAAAGAAAAGAATAAAATGATTGTACACAGAACATCAATCTTTGAGGGTTGGTGGCACACAACCCTGTGCAGGCCAACACAGCCTTCTAGACTCTGCAGCCAAGGGAAATGTTTGGTTGGAAAAGCTTTCTCACCACGAGTGAACATGGGCCTGTCTGCATGGGTTACTCTATTTACTTGGACCTTAAGAGTCAGGTGACCCCAGTTTCAAAAACAGGCTGTGAGAACCAGGAAGTGTCCCGGCCCGCGGGACATCAACGAGGACCCGAAACCTGCCGAGAAAGAATGGTGGGACAAGAGACGCAAGGAATGACAGCAAGACAGTATTCTGATCAAGCTGCAAATTTTATTTGAAGGAGCAGGGCTTATATGCTGTTTGGAGAAGGGAAGTGAGTCGGGGCACTCCAAGATTGGAGGGTACTGTTGCTGGGGTAGGGGCAGATTTTACTCTCAATGCTGTTGCTAGGGTAGGGGCAGATTTTACTCTTGTGCCCTGCGCCTGCGTATCGTTACAATCACCTAGGTAGAAATGGGAACCGGAGAACAAAGGAGCTACAATCACCTAGGTAGAGGTGGGAACCGAAGAACAAAGGAGCAAGGAGGAAAAAGAACAAGGAAGTGACAAAGCAGATTTTGTGCCTGCGCCATGTTGTTCTATGTAGCCACTGGTTGCTGTCGCTTAGGTTGTTGGCACCTCTCTTGGCAGAGTCCAGTGACGGCTCCCAACATCTCCTCCCTTTTTCTTTAATTTAGCACAGTACTCTCCGTAGGCTGGCTGAGGAAGTCAAGGCCTCATGAGGGGGGTAGCACAGGCAACGCGGTGTAAAGGAGGGGGACTGTGCCTGTCTTAGGTCGGAACTGTACCCCGTAAGGAACTGCATTTGAGAGACAGTGTACCTTACTCATTATATGATCAGTCTTACCCGTCATTGGGAAGCATGGCAGCAAGGACATGTCCCTGTCTTAGGTTGACTGAGGGGCCAGTGCAGTTGCCCGTCATTGGCTATCCAGCCCAGCACCTCTGTGAGCGTTTTTGCCTGGCAAGTTCTATGAGTAGAGCAAACCCCTGTACTGATGAGGCGTGCTTATTAGGGAACAGTCAGGTTGCTCTTGCCTATGACTGCTCTCTGCAGCGATTTATTATGCACTCAGCAGCCTTAAACGGAGGGAGCAGTACACAGATGGTTTGCTGGCATGCCTTGGTCAGCAAGGTGGAGCCGGTGGTAATGTACCTGAATGGACCTGCCAAGAGCGGAGTCAATCTGATCTTTGACTAGCTGAATAATTTTTCGTAAAGCCCAAGGTGCGAAGGTTAAGATAAGCAGAAAGGTTATAAGAGGAGTTATTATAGGGATTATATAGGGGAGTACTGAAGAGGATAGCCAAGAGAATGGGCTTGGGTTTTCTGGGGATCGCCTTTTACGGAAGTCCTCCATGATTTTGTTTAACACATCTATGTTTTGTTCAACTGTTCCTGATTCATTGATATAATAACAACAGTCTTCCTTTAAGAAGAGACAAGCGCCACCTTTGTCTGCAGTGAGGAGGTCAAGTGCTCGACGATTTTGCAGAACCACGCGTGCCAGAGATGTGAGCTGACGCTGTAATGCAGCGAGCGATGCGGAGGTGGATTCCAGGGCGGCTTCAAGTTTTTCTTCGAAGTCTCTAGCACTGGAGATGCTATACCCTAGGGCAGCACCAGAGGTTCCGGCAGCAGCAAGGGCGGTGGTCATGCTGACTCCTATCAGCAGAGGGACAAACACTGCTCTCTTGTTACGATCTGAAAAGGCTTGAGGAAGAAATTCCGCACGGGTATAAAGAGTCATACTAGGGACGGTAGTGACAAGCAAACACGGACCAGGTGAAGATGCATTGATACAAGTAAAGAGTGTGAGGTTACACCAGAAGAAGTGTCCAGGAGGAGCGACGATAGAAGCATTCAAAGTGATTGTGTTAGTACAATTGAAAGATGGTGTATCTGAGGTATGATTGAAGCCGAAACAATTTGAAACATTTGTTGGATGAGGGGATAGCGGAATAGTGATAGTTAGATTAAGATTGGGACAGTCATCAGAGGTATTAACATTGGTGACAGGAGAAGGAACGATGGTGAGTAAGGGTTTGTATAATGAAGCACAAAGGAAGCAATCAGAAACATTTGCATTAGGTGTAGTGATATTAAGAAGATTTAAGGCGCATTGAAGTAGCATGGGCCAAGTGGGTAGGGGGTCCTTTAGGGACGAAGACAAAAAGGTATGAGAGAGAGAAGGAGAGGCGGAGGAGGGGGAGAGCTGTGAGGTAAGGGTAGCCTCAGCGCTTTGTATTTCTTGTTGAGTTTTTTTTATAGGGTTTTTGTTTGGGTTGGGAACATAGGCACGAGCTATATAGAGGGAAGCGCTGGGTGTACTAGAATATCCAGTTGTGTACATTTGACCATAAATTCCTTTTTGCCACCTAGCATCCCAAGGGTCTTTTATAGTAAGGTTGAATGTGTTGCCTTTTAGGGCAAAAGAGATATATCTGCCTCCTCCAGAGGCAGCGTCATTATATGCATCATGGATAACACAAGACCAATATGGGCATCCACCATAATCTATGGTGAACTTTTTGTGGCAATAGTCTCTGGTTTGGTCAAAGTCAAAGCAGATGAAGGGTCGAAGTGCTGACTTAAGGGTAGGAGATTTGGAGGCATCAAATGTAATAGAGGTTGGACGCTGGCAGCCTGCCTCATCGCAAAACCCTATGCCGAGCGTTTTCCCTCTTTCAGTTACTGTGAACTGCCAGATATGGGTAGTCAGAATGACAGAACAAGGGAACAGTATAAGGATAGTGAGGCGGAGAGGGGGAAACATCTTCCAGCGTTGATAATTCGCCTGCAAAAGAAGAGAAAGAAAGTATGTCTCAGGGAGGTGTGTCCCTGGAATTAGCATTAACAGCAACAGGGGGATTTATTTGTTTGATAAGTCTTTCTGGGAGCCAGCGAGGGCCGTTTCCCTCTTGGTCATATATGCAGGCGGAACCACGTCCCCAAATGATTACAGGGTCGGGTCCGTTCCACTGTGATGTTAGGGGATCGCGCCACATGACTGTGGCTTGCTGTGTTTGTGAGGCGGGGTGCCAATGCCTGTCAGCTGCAGATTGTTCATTTACATCCAAAGTGAGAAAATTGAGAACAAAGAGAGCATGATGTAGGAGGTCTCGTGGCCGCTGTTTGGATAGGCCAAGAGAACTTTCAGCCAGACGGCTCAAGGTATTTTTTAGAGTGCGATGGGCACGTTCTATAATACCTTGGCCCTGTGGGTTGTATGGGATACCAGTAACGTGGCTGATTTGCAGTTGGTGACAAAAGGTTTGAAAATTCTTTCCGGTATATCCAGGGCCATTATCAGTTTTTATAGCTTTGGGTTGGCCCAGAATGGAAAAACAATGTAACAAGTGGGAGATGACATGTTTCGAGGCTTCACCTGATTGTAAGCTAGCGGTTATGAAGCCACTGTAAGTGTCGAGGCAGACATGAATGTATTTAAGCTGTCCAAAGCTGTTGAGGTGGGTAACATCCATCTGCCAGATTTCATTGGGGATGAGCCCCCTAGGGTTAACCCCTAAATGAGGAACTGGCAACTGAGTGACACAAGTTTTGCAAGCCTTGACAATTTCCCTGGCTTGCTCTCTGGTGATTCTAAACTTCTTGCGGAGGGTATTTGCATTCAGATGGTGAAGTGCGTGGGCCTGTGTGGCTGATGTTAGAGGGGTAGAGAGAGAGAGTAACGTCAGTCGGGTGGCGGAGTCAGCTAGCGTATTTCCTTTAACTAAGGGCCCAGGAAGGGTTTGATGACCACGGAGGTGTCCAATAAAAAACGGATGTTGCCGGGCGAGAATGGCCTTTTGTAGTTGAGAAAATAGTGGCACAGCATTACTAGATGGCTTGATAAAAGGGGTGGTTTCTAATAGTGGTACTGAGTGAGCGATGTATGCGCTATCTGTATACAAATTAAATGCCTGATTTGAAAGATGGGAAAAGACTTGTAGTACCGCAAAAAGTTCAACTAGTTGAGCGGAGGTGTAGGGGGAATGTTTAGAGAAAACTTGATCCTGTATTACGTAAGCGGCGGTTCCATTTGCTGAGCCATCTGTGAAAACTGAAAGAGCGGAGGCGATGGGTTTCTGTTTAGTTACTTTTGGGAAAGTGAATGGGTGAACGTTTGCAAACTGAATTAATGGATCAGCCGGGTAATGATTGTCAATGTTGCCTGCAAAAGAGGAACACGCTATTGCCCATTCATCACTGGTTTGAAAAAGCCAATCAACCTGCTCTTGTGTATACGGGACAATAAGGGAGTTTGGGTCCTTTCCAAAGAGCTGGCGGCTAGTATGTCTGCCTTTTGTTATAAGGGCTGCCGTGAGAGAAACAAATGGTGAAAGGACTCGAGGTGGTGCTGCAGACAAATGAACCCAAAGAATGGGGCGTCCCTTTTTTCCTTGGAGATTAGTTAGAGGCTGCCAAAAGACACCCGTTGGCGTATGGGTAGTGGCCAGGACAATAAAGATTAATGGGTGGTGGTAATCAATTTGATAACAGGACTGGGTACTAATGGCCTGGTTAATAATGTCAAGAGCACCTTTTGCCTCGGGGGTTAGGCTTCTGGGTGAGGAGGGGCTGGTGTCTCCTTTCAGGATATTATAAAGCGGAAGGAGAGTTGCAGTGGATACTTTAAGATAAGGGCGGAGCCACTGGATGTCCCCCAAAAGTTTTTGGTAATCATGTAAGGTTTGTAAGTGAGAAGTTTGTAATTGTATGCGGGGGGTGAAGACCTGTTGATCCCAGAGCTCAAAACCAAGGTACGAAAATGGGGTAGACGTTTGTACCTTGTCTGGTGCTACCGTGAGGCCTTTTGAAGCTAAATGTCTGAGCAGGTTGGTGTAGCAGGAATGGAGGCTAGTTAAGCTTGATCCTGCTAACAAAATGTCATCCATGTAATGAAGAATATAGATATGCGGCCAGGCCTGTCTGATTGGATTAATGGCGGTGGCAACAAATCTTTGACACAGAGTGGGACTATTTGCCATGCCTTGCGGTAAGACCTTCCATTGAAAGCGAGGCATCGGGCCTTGGAAGTTGATTTGGGGAACACTGAAGGCAAAATGTTGTTTGTCCTCAGGATGGAGGGGTATTGAGAAGAAACAATCCTTTAGATCTATGACTATTTTATGAAAATTTGAAGGGATTGCAACTGGTGAGGGGAGGCCAGGTTGTAAAGCCCCCATGGGAACCATTGCCTTGTTGACGGCTCGCAAATCCTGTAACAATCTCCACTTGCCTGATTTCTTTTTTATGACAAAGATAGGGGTATTCCAGGGTGACTGGGTAGGCTCAATGTGTCCAGCAGCAAGTTGTTCCTGCACTAACTCCATAGCTGCTAAGGTTTTTTCCAGGGTTAAAGGCCATTGATCAACCCACACTGGGTGTGTGGTATTCCAAGAGATTTTTTCAGCATGGGGTACAGGGATGTCAACGGCCATTATGCTAAATCCTGCGAGTACCCAAGTCCTGTTTTGTTTGCATTGGATTTTACAGAAATAGGCTGCTTTATACCTTGGCCGTTTTTTCCCAAGCTTTTACCAGGGAGAAAACTCATGCTAAGCATTTGTGCAGCAACGGTATTATTGGGGCTGCACATAAAAACTTTCATTTGGGTGAGGATGTCTCTACCCCACAGGTTAACAGGAAGATTGGGGAGAACATATGGAGTAACCGTGCCCTTATTTCCTTCGCTATCTTCCCAACACAGCGTCTGTGAACTTTGGAGAGGGTTAGTGCTTTCGCCTATCCCTTGTAAATGAGTGGCGGCAGCAGTGAGGGGCCAGGACTTAGGCCAGTGGGATGAGGAGATAACGGTGGCATCGGCTCCTGTATCTAATATACCTTCAAAAGGCTTACCATTTAGTTTTAGCTTTAAGGAGGGCCGATTATGGGTTATGGCCTGGGCCCATGAAACATCAGAGGAACCAGGGTGCTTGGTGCTACGTTGTAGCCTTTTAAAATTTGAATTAATGTGATACAGGGGAAGGATAATAAGCTGCGCTATTCGCGTGCCAGCGAAGATGGGAACCATGTTATGTGAGGTGGTTGCAATTACTTTTACTTCGCCCTTAAGATCATTATTTAGCACACCTGGAATGACTTGAACCCCTTGAAGGGCTGAACTAGCTCTTCCTAGAATAAGGCCAAAAGTGTTTAGAGGTAATGGCCCATAGACTCCCGTGGGTATGAGTAGGGGACTGGATTCAGGAGTTAATATTGAGTCGGAGGTGGCACAGAGGTCCAGTCCTGCGCTCCCTGCCGCTGCTCTCCATAAGTCGGAGATGCAGCAGTGTGTTGAATGGTTGGGAGGGTTGGCGCTGTGGGTTGAACAAACCGTGGAGCCCCGGGGTTTGTTCTGGGTGGGGCCTGGGGCTGGCCCCGCTGGGAGTTTCCCTGCCATTGAGGTTTAAGAGGCTGGTTGTTAATATCAGTACGGGAATGACACTCAGAAGCCCAGTGGTATCCTTTTTTACATCGTGGACAAATGGAGGAGGGGCGCAGCCTGCCACTGGGTATTGTTGATGGGGGATGTGGTGGTGATGTTTTTGTGGGGCAATTTTTTGCAAAATGCCCTGTTTGCCCACAGCCGTAACAAGAGGAAGAACTAACTAGGGTTCTTTTTAAATTTGCCTTTAGATCAGTTGTGAAGTTTTGAAGTGCTGCGCCAATGAGACCCATGGATTTAGCGGGGGTAACATTTGCACACAGGCGTACCCAATTAGAGAGATCAGTATTGCGGAACGGACGGATGGCTTGTTGGCAAGACTCATTTGCATTTTCAAAAGCAAGCTGTTTAATAAAGTCACATCCAGAGTCCGTTGTGCCGAACAGGTGTTCAGCAGTGGCTTGAAGCCTACTCAGGAAGTCTGCAAATGGCTCTTCTGGTCCCTGAGTTAATTTTGCTAGGGAGGAGGTAGGGTGGTTTTTTTGTGGTAACTTTTTCCATGCTATAAGCGCGGCTCTCTGAATCTGAGATATAAGCCCTGCGCTGAACTGGGCCTGGGCAGCGTTGGATTGAGCAGAACCTTGACCCAAGAATTTTTTAACTGTCCACCCTTTTGTTTCCCTCTTTCTTTCATTACGTATAGCACGTTCTCTTGCCGCTTCCTCATAGTGTGAGCGCCAGGTAATAAAGTCTCCCCCAGAAAGAACAGCCTTTGTTAATTGAAACCAATCGTTAGGTGTTAACTCTTTATCGCCCAGGGCTTCTACTAGGGCGAGAGTGAATGGGGCAGTAGGACCGTATGAATGAACGGCTTTCTTTAGTTTTTCTATGGTTTTAAAATTTAGGGGGCGATATTCAACATTCTGTGGTTTGTGAGAGGAGTGGGGGCGCCGTTGGGACCGATCATTGTCATCCCCCGCTGCATCCCCCTCTGTCTCTCCGCCTGACTCTCCTGATTCTTTAGGTTCATCCTCCCCAGACTCTTCTGAATCGGTGTTGGGTGTGGGAGGGAGGGGCTCAGCGGGGACGGAGTGTCCGCTTCGGAGAAGAGGGAAAGCAAGAGTATTGCCCTTTGGGGTAAGGTTCGGGATAGAGAGTGTGCTTACAAGGGTTTGAGTAAGTTCGCGAACGCTGCGTAGCTCCGCACGGATCTCGCCAAAGTCATAGGGTGCAGGAAAGGAATTTTGGGGATTAGTGAAGGGTGGCAAGAGAGTCAAGGGATAGAGAGTCGGAGGATAGGGAGGGGATGAATGCTGAGAGGAAGGCGGAAATGGGTTAGTGCTAAGGTTTATTTCCCTATTTGGTATATGTGTGTGTGTGGTATCGGTTTCAGCATCACCAGGGGGGGCAGAGGGCGCGACAGGATGTGAGGGCTGATCTTCAAAGGAGATTAGGCTAACCGGGGACTCCGGGCACGAGCCAGCCTGTGAATTCCTTTGCGATGCGGCAGAGGCTTTTCCTCCGCAAGCTGAAGGGGAGCGGGAATTAGATTGTAACACATTCTCGCCCTCTGCAAGGAGCTGCTTAACGTCTGGGGGTGGTGGAGACATACCGATCATATCCTGAATCAGCCGCCAATAACTAAAGGCGGTGACAGGCACACGTTCAGGTCCAAAAACTTTATAGTAATCATTTAAACAATCACCTACTCTATTCCAACATTGACTATCTATTGTGCCCTCTTCGGGAAACCATGGACAGGTTTTGAGTATGAACTTGAAAAATTCCACTAAACTTTTCTTTTTAACCTTAACTCCTCGCGTTTTGAGTGCCTCTTTTACTTGGCTAATGAACAGCAAATGTGAAGATTCCGCTTGTCCCATGATTAAGAAATGAAGTGAAACAGAGAGTTTCACTTACCCGCCTGGAGACTGGTCCCACGCCCGGGACCAGACTGAAGAGGCGGCGGGTTGGTGCAGTGCTTTTTCTCTTTCGCTGCTGTGAGCCTTTCGTCGGCTGAGGTGCTGGAGAGCGCTCTCCTTCTGTGGTGAAGCGGCGTTCTTTTCTCGATCACAGGGAATCGTCGAGCCCCACGTTGGGCGCCAGTTGTCCCGGCCCGCGGGACATCAACGAGGACCCGAAACCTGCCGAGAAAGAATGGTGGGACAAGAGACGCAAGGAATGACAGCAAGACAGTATTCTGATCAAGCTGCAAATTTTATTTGAAGGAGCAGGGCTTATATGCTGTTTGGAGAAGGGAAGTGAGTCGGGGCACTCCAAGATTGGAGGGTACTGTTGCTGGGGTAGGGGCAGATTTTACTCTCAATGCTGTTGCTAGGGTAGGGGCAGATTTTACTCTTGTGCCCTGCGCCTGCATATCGTTACAATCACCTAGGTAGAAATGGGAACCGGAGAACAAAGGAGCTACAATCACCTAGGTAGAGGTGGGAACCGAAGAACAAAGGAGCAAGGAGGAAAAAGAACAAGGAAGTGACAAAGCAGATTTTGTGCCTGCGCCATGTTGTGCTATGTAGCCACTGGTTGCTGTCGCTTAGGTTGTTGGCACCTCTCTTGGCAGAGTCCAGTGACGGCTCCCAACAAGGAAGGAAACCAAAACTTGCCTGGCAAGAACCAGGTTTTCCAAGATACCTACACTGAAACGTGCCAAAGCTGTTCAGGCAAGGAGAATAGGAGAGGGCAATGGAGCAATCAAACATTGCCTCCACCCTGTGTAAACAGCCAGAGCTGTGATGGCAAGTTTTATAATGAACTCTTCAACCCCAGGTTTTCCAAGGGCTTTTGACCAAGTCCCAAACAATTGTCAGAGAAATGTAAGTGCTCAGAGCTTGTCAGAAGATGATGTGTAATGAAAAACAAACATGGGATCCTGAAAACTGAACTGAAAATATTTTAAAAAAAAATACTCCACAGTAAAGATGATGTTCTCTTGGAGAATAAGCACAACTGTGGCTTGATACAGACTGGTGAAACACACTGAAGCCTACCCAGGTTAACATTTTTAAATTGGTGTAAATCCACATGTCTCTATTATTTACTTTTGCCACTGAGGCATGTATTTTGATGATGACTTTGCATTTTAGTCATATTCAATTTTCCACTTACTGAAAATTGAATTACCATGGGTTTGGTGTTCTCCTAAAAAGTGCATTTATGACATGTTCTCATGTAACAATATTTCCTTTAAAATGCTGAGTCCTCTCTCTTAAAAGAAAGTTAAAAAATTTAGGTAGACCATTATTAAGGCTGAAAAATTTATATTTTTAATGTTAGTCCATATTGCTATCCATTTGTAAATAGCATGAGTACTTGACTGTTTATCCACACTGAGATTTTAAATCTTTAGAGAGATTCAACTAAATATATAATGGAAAAATGTGATGTTCTATTCCCTGATTATATGGCATGGCCCTCACACCATGCTTTCTAAGCTGAAAGTCACAGGACTGGAATATGGGTGTTATCAGGGGCAAGAATTATCCTTAAACAGCAAAAGAGTTGGAACTTTTATGGAGCATCTGTACCTGTGATCTCTAAATGGTAAAATGTGTTTGTGTTTTAATGATGGCACCTTGTCTATAAAGGTCCCCCAATTTTGGAAATAAAAAGAAAAGTCTAGGGCAGCATAAGATCTGGAGGTAGACAAGGAAGCACTCATTCTCTGCTGGAGGGATTGGAAAATGGCCCATACCACAGCAGCTCTGAGAGACAACATGGCAAGATCTCTGGAAGCTATGTATGGAGGAAACACCAATGTTCTCAAGGACATGATGTACAACTGCCACCTGACTCCAAGAAAGGATGGCTCCTTGAGAAGAAGAGGGACCCATGTCATGCCTGGTTTGATGTGGCTGCTATCCAAGGAGGATCTCCTTGGCTGCCCTTTACATTCTTGCACCACCCCAAACATAACCCCTGAAAATGGGTGTCCAGGGCTCTGCACATTGGCACAAAAGAGCAGGCTCAATTCCTGACCTCAAAGAACACTAAGCATAGCCCCAGTCACAAGTGGGACTCACCAAACTCAGGGAAATCACAGAGGGTACAATTTCTAGGCCCATTTAAAAGCAACCATAACAGGGCACCTGAGAAATCAGCAGGACAAACCATGAGTTGGATGGCTTGCTCCTCCTTCCATGGGAGTCAGGGAGGTCTTGGACAGTGTCTTGGGGGTACCCTGGGAGCTGGTGGTCACAAACAACCTCCCTCAGCCCTCTTTCCTTGGCCAGCTAAGACTGGGTTCAGGTTCCTGGGTGATGGTGGTGGGGCACTCAGAAAACAGATGGAGTCTTGGGTGCAGGGTGGAGGGCTGGGGATGATTCTGTTGTCCTTTGATTTTCTCTTCTGGAAATGAAGCATACCCTTCATTCTGCAATTTGGTCACCATGATGGGGAGGCTGCAATACTGAAACCAATCAGAATTCAGGGGCAAGCTCTAAAACACCCTGGGCTGTGGCAGGTGAAAGGGGTGAGGGGTGGGGGCATGGACAACCCCTTTAGAATTCCTACCTTGGCCTTGAGTGAATAGAAATTTTGAAGGGAATGTAAAAACCACCAGCACAAGTAATCAGCCATCAAGCTCAGGAAGGAGCTAATTTCTCTTCAAATCTGACACAACACCCCTGCAAACTCTGGGAACAGCCAGTTTGCCTTCTGTTGGGAAAAATGGCACTCACTGGGACATGAAGACTGATAATTGCAGGCAGGAAGATTTATTTAGAAGCTCTCTCTGTGGAGGGGGTCTGTAGAATAGACTTCAGCTCACTCCCAAAAGGTGGAATATGAATTTATACAGTATTTTTGTAGGTGGGGTAATGATAGTAGGTGGGAGGGGGTTAGGGTTTGAGTGAGGTTCAGAGGCCAATAGGAAGCCCTAGAGGTAAAATTTTCCCCTTGTACAGATAGAGGATAGTGAGCTAGGGAGTTATGTGTCCTTGGAGTGCTGGAGGGGCTGGTGGGGTCTTTGTCTGGAGGGGGAAGCTCTCTATCTCACTTTATTCCCATCTCCACATGGTCTCTTTGTTCAACCTTTGGGGAAGTGCTGTGCTTTCAGACACTTAGGTTTAAGGGGGTCTTGTCCTTCCTTAAAGCATGTCAGGGGGAATTGAGCCACAGCTTGTTAATTATTGCAAACCTAGTGAGGGGGAACCTGTAACATTCCTAACTCTTTGTTTATATATATATATATGTTGGGGGACCTGGCATTGGGGTATATGTACTGGGAAGGATGGGAGGGTGAGGGGTTTGGGATGTTTCCTCAATCTGGCTTCTTCCTGCTCTCAAGGGGTGGAATAATGTTCCCTTCCATCCTGTCCAGAGGGCTGTGGTTTCAGGCCCTTCGAGGGTTGATATTGTCACTCATGCAGCAGAAAGATGCCATTTATGTATTCCTGAGTTGTTGAGTGTATGATTCAGAGTATGAATTGGATGAGAAGCTGTAAGAGACAAGGATGAAAAATAAGTAACTGCAATACTATTAGTAATGGTGTTATATTAGGTAAAAGAATTGATTTTAAGGGTGAAGTAAAATAAGAGAGGAATAGCCATGATTGTTTCCATAGTTATTATTTTGGGCTCTTTGAATGATTTCTATGTTTTATTTCAGGATTTTAAGATTTTCTTCCATTTGTCCAGTTCTGTTAATATAAAAACAAGTTCATTTATGATTGCATGGGTGGCTCCTGCAACTTCTGTGAGGACATCCAATAATCTTCTATTTTGTATGACAACTGATGCTAGGCTATTTAACTCTACCTGTTGACTGTTTATGGCCTGCATGGTTGCATTCCAGGAGAGCTGTAGTTGGGGTGAGATGTTTAAAATTGATTACTCTAATAGTGGGATTCCTGTAAACCAAAACAGGCTGTGGAAGATAGTGTGTGCTATATGGAGTTTTTGTAAGATTGGATTGTCATGGGCATGATATCCAAATTCTACGTCTACTAAGAAATGTCTTTTCTTTCATTCATTTTGTTTTAGAGGTTGGAGAGAAGTTTCAAGGAAGGAACCAAGATTAGGTATCTGGTCAGAAGAGGCAATTTCTTGGGGTTTTAGGATGGTGGCATTTGGGATGATAGATACTATAGTACAAGTTCCTGTCTACATGCAGGGAAGTACTAGGTATGCATTGTGGCTGCATAGAAAGCAAAAACCAGTGCCTGCAATTGTTAGTGCTGTTGAGGGCCCAGAGGGGATAAAATATGAATGTGGATGGCTAGAAATATTAAGTACCTGGGTTCCACCATACACCACATTTATGCAAAGAGGGAAGTAATGAGGGTTGGAGGGGTCATAAGTTAAATGATCCTGGCAAAGAAGATTCTGAAAGAGAAAAGTAGAGATTTTTAGGGTTTTTTCTAGGTTTTAGTTTGGTTAAGTTGTATACTTGTCTTGATGGAGTTCCTATGCCAAATAATTCAGTTTGTCTATAATAGCTATTAAAACACAGACTATTTTCACTATAATTTTTGCTGCTGATGTATGTAGGAAGCATTGGTTAATACCTGAGTTGTTCGAAATGAGGGTTGAATTGAGATGTTCGCTTGGTACTTCTAAGTTTGTGTGCCATTGCAGTGTTGTTGTGTCAAAGAGCAAAGTATGGTTGCAGGATGTAGTAGGTATATGCCCTAAAATGGCTGCATTATCTTGTGAGGACAGGTGTTTAAAACATAGGAAAGGTTTGCCCATTAACACTGTGACTATGCCAATAGGAGTTTGAATTTTCTCCTGGCTGAGTGTTCTCTAATTCATTTAAGGGCTGATGAAGAATAAGTACATCTTCATACTCAGGAACTTTGATGGGGATTCTGTAACCCACCAACCACTGAATCCAGTGTATTGTGGATGGACATGTAGGAGAGTTTCCCTATTTAAAGGAACACATAGGGATAGAGTCAGAGTGGGTAGATTCCAGGCATATACAACAACTGGAGTGATTGACTGCAGTTGCTATGGTCTGGATGGTTTCATTGAGAGGATGGTAGGGAGTATTTGGGGCAATTAATATGGGGAATAGTGAAAGGGTGAAATATAGGCGGGCCATTGCAACTTTAATCAGTGAAGAAAAGAAAAAGAGTAATCAAGAAGAAGAAAAGGATTTCTCAGGGTAAAGGTTGAAAAAGTCTCCCTACAACCTTAGGTTCCAAATGATGTCTAGATATTGTTTGATTGAAAGAGTGGAGGGGATGACAAAGTGCACAGAAAGAATTCTACAAAAGGGGTTGGCTCTGAGGTATATAATGAGTTGGTGTTATGAGAGGTCTGATTTGGGGTTTTGTCAACTCTGTCCTTTGTGAGCACCGATCACAGATTTCCAAGAGGTTTGCAGGTTTACTTATCTGAGGTTTCAGGATTGTACTTGTCTGAAGTCTCAGGATCTGGTGTTTCACTGTTTATAGGAGATAGGGGGCCAGGTTTTAATCTGTAAAAGTATATCCACGGTGGGAAGTTTAAAAGTTTTGCTGCAGTGGGAGTTGTTAGGAGAACAAGAAAAGGACCCATCCATTATGGGATTAAGGGTTTAGGGTATAAGGTCTTCAGGTATACCCAGTGACCTGGGTGAATAGGTAATGAGGTAGCAGAGAGCTCTGTTGCAGGAAGTGTGTAGTCCATTAGTTGATGGAAGAGTGTCCACATTAGAGTTAAGCCAAGAAGGTTACTCTTGAAATATGATGCCTGAGAAGGAATGTTAGTGAGGTTGAAGAGGCATCCATACACGATTTCAAAGGGGCTAAGGAAATGTGGTTTTCAAGGAAGTGTTCAGATTCTCAGGAAAGGTAAGGGTAGGATTTCAGTCCAAGGTGTTTGTATCTGCATTGCAAATTTGGTTAACTGTTGTTTTAAGATTCCTTTCATAAGCTCCACCTTTGCAGAAGATTGGGGCCTGTAGGGGATATGTAACTTCCAAGTTATTCCTAGGGCACTACAGATACCTTGAGTGATTTGTGAACTAAAAGCCATTCCCTTATTTGACTGCAGTGAAAAGGGAAGGCCAAATCTGGAAATTATTTCTGTTAACAGGATTTTAACAATATCTGCCCATTCTGAGGTTGTTGTGAATGCTTCAACCCATCCAGAGAAAGTGCCTATGAGGACAAAGAGATACTTAATCTTTTTCACCTGTGGCTTGTGGGTGAGGTCTAATTGCCAATCTTGTCCTGGTTTGGAGAACCTATACTAGTGTGTTTTAAAAGAAAGAGGAGTAGGATTCCCATGGATATTAATTTTTTGGCAAATAGAACAGTTGATCATGATTGTTTTTAAGTGTTTTGAGAGATTGGGACGATGTAAGGAATTAGGAGTAGTGGGAGAGGTTTGTGTCCTACATGGTATTGATTGTGTAAGGAAGTGAGAATGTTATGTTTTTGTAATTCAGGTAAAAGGGTTTTTCTGTCTTTTATGAACCATCCCTCAACATGCTTTTCTCCCATAAGGGGAAGTTTTAGAATTTCTTCAGGTGTATAAGACGGGGCAGGATATGGAAGTGCTAGGCGAATAGTTGTGACAGCGGAGTGTGAACCTGGGTAGGGTTGGGTAGCCTGCACTTTGGCTTCAGTGTCAGCTCAGTTATTGCCAACAGATAGAAGAGAATTCAATTTTTGGTGCCCTTTGCAGTGAATTATAGAAGCTTGAGTTGGAAGTGATGCTGTTTTGATTAATTGTAGAATGTGATCTTTGTTCACAATGGAGGATCTCTTAGAAGTTAGGAACCCTCTCTCCCACCAGATGAGGGTGTGTGAGTGTAGGATGTGATAGGTGTATTTGGAGTCAGTGTATATATTTAGGGCTTGCCCCTTGCTTCTGACTAGTCCTCTGGTGAGGGCTATGAGCTCAGCTTGTGAGGTTGTGCTGGGTGGGCAGGGGGCCCAATTCAACTGTGTCAGTTAAAGTAACAATAGCATATCCAGCCTGGGCGGAATTGTTATGTTTAGTGGAGCTGCCATCAATAAACCATATGTGAGTAGGATTAAGAAGAGGAGTAGCTGAAATATTGGGAAGAGGTTTAACAAGGAGATCAAGCATATCACCACAATCATGAGTGTAATCTGTGTCAGGTGTTTCCAGGGATAGGTTGGGATCAATGGGCAGGAGGGTGGCAGGATTGAGAGGAGGACAGCAATGTCAGACAATGCCAGGATTTTGTAGAAGAGTTGCATGAAGGGTTTGAAGATGAGTAGGGGAGATAGACTCAGTAGCTTTGTGAGTTAAAAGGGGAGATAAGGAATGTATGGGAAAAACATCAAGATGATTTATTGGAGACAGTTTAAAACTTTCTTGGACTAGGATGGAAGCAGCAGCAAGGGCTCTGAGGAAAGTGGGCCAGCCAAGAGTTATGGGATCTAACTGTTTGGAGAAGTAGGCAATGATTCATTTCTCAGGGCCATATGGCTGCATTAAGATTCCTATAGCATACCAATGTTTGGTGTCTATGTAAAGGGAGAAAGGTTTAGAGGGGTTGGGGAGACCTAAAGCAGGTGCAGTTAATAGAACTTCTTTAAGCTGACTGAAGGGAAGTTTGAGTGATAGAGGGTGATTGAGCAGCTCATATAAGTTGCCAGAAGCAGCTTGGTAGAGAGGTTTAGATACAGGTCTGAAGTTTGGAATCCAGAGATGGAAAACGTTGATGAGCCCTAGGAAGGAAAGGAGGTGTGTTTTGGTGTGCGGGAGGAGATACTTTTTGATCATTTGAATTCGGTCTGCAGTTAGATGTTTATATGAGGGAGAAAGATGGAACCCCAGATAGATTACTTCAGATATGAAAACTTGGCCTTTCTTGGGGTAAACACAATACCCCTTATCATCAAGAAAGTTAATTAAGGTGATAGTGTGGGTTATGGAGGTTTTTAAGGAGGGGCTACAAAGGAAGGGAGTTGAAGGTTAGAGATGTCTCAGTGTAGGGCCTGTCTAAAAATGTGGGGACTATCTCTAAAGCCCTGGGGAAGAACTGTCCATGTGAGTTGTTGGGGATTTAGGGGGTCTTTATGTCCACATAAAGGCAAAAATGTCTTGCGAAGTCTCATCTAGGGAAATAGTGAAAAAGGCATCTTTGAGGTCAGTTACAGTATAATGTGTAGTTTCAGGGGGTATGTGGGATGGAAGACTGAACGGGTTAGGAACTAGTGGAAGGATAGGCTGTGTGGCTTTGTTAATAGTTCTAAGGTCCTGCACAAGGTGATAGCTTCCACTTGGTTTCTTTACTTCTAGAATCAGAGTAATAACGGGTGAGCTAGTTAGATGTAGAAGGCCCAGCAGCATGGAATTTTTCAATAGTGGGTTTCAAGCCTCATCAGGCAGAGATAGATAGGGGATACTGAGGAATATTTGTGAAAGAGGAGAGTTTTCTTAAGAATATTTGGACAGGGGAATGGTGTGAAGTGATTGGTATTCCAGATTTGGGGATGAACTTGTTTGCAATATGGGAGGAATGTCAGTGTGGTTTGGGGAGGAGGTGGGTGTGGTAGACAGAAGAAAAAGAAAGTTGGTTTGGGAGGATGGGAGCATAAAGGAAATGGAGGAATGGAGCTTAGACATTATATTGTGACCTAGGACTGGTGAGGGACAGGTAGGGATAATGAGGAATTGGTGGGAAAATATGTGATTTTCTATTGAGCATATGAGTTGCTTGGTAATTAAAGGAGAAGAAAGGATGCTGCCAACTCCCACAATAGAGATTGAGGAAGTAGATAAAGGTCCTGAATGTTCTAGGAGGACTGAATATGTGGTCTCCCTGTCAATTAGGAAGGAGATAAGCTTACCTCCAACTTTCATGGTAACCCTCAGTTCTGACTTACTGATTGTGATGTGGGGCTGTTCCAAACCTGGGACCCATTGGTCATCTTTCATCAGTCTGAGAAAGTCTGGAAAAGATTTCAGCTCCAGATCTGTAGGGTGTATTGGAGGAACTTTCCTGGAAACAGGGTTTTCAGGACAGTCCATCTTCCAATGACCTTTGTGCCTACACACCAGGCAAGGCCTTGGTGGGGACCTTGGATCAGAGCTGGAGCATGCCCAATGCCCTTCCTTTCTGCATTTGAAACAGGGTCTGGGTGGTGGCCAAAGGGAAGAAAAGGGATTGGGTTTTCGAGACACGACCCTGTGGGCAGCAGCAAGGAGGGAGTCTTTAGGTTGATCTTGCTTATGCTTTTCTAATTTGGCTCCCTCTTCTCTATTGTTAAAGACCTTGAAGGTCACTTTAATCTGGTCTTTCTGAGGGGTTTGAGGGCCATCCTCTAACTTCTGAAGTTTCTTTCTAATATCAGGATATGATTGAGTAATGAAGTGAGTGTGTAAGTAGAGTTGACTAGAATCCAAGTCAGGATCTAAATTAGTGTATTTAAGAAGAGACTCAGTTAATCTATTCATGAAGGCAGCTGGATTTTCATCAGGTTTTTGTGAGATCTCATTAATCTTGTCATAATTAACTTCCTTAAGGGCAGCCTTTTTCATGCCATCTATTATGCAGGTTAAGAAATGGGCCATATGAGCAAGGTCAGTAGAGCCTGGTTGGTAATTCCAGGGAAGATTAGTGGTTGGAACTGCAGTGGGGCCTGCCAGGTGCCTATTGGGATCTTGGGTTTAGCAGTTTGGAAATTTGATGTAATTATGAATTCCAAAAATACATATTTGATTATTCTTGTAAACTGGTATGTTAACCTGGGCATGATTAAGTTATGATTAAGGTGTTGACAGGGCCATGTCAGTAGGGCATTGAGCCCCACCACTTGGTGGGTGAGGGAATCAAATATAAAAGGCAAGGTAAAGGACAGAGGGAACATTTTTGATGTTGGAGTTTTGGTGAGGAAGGAGAGAAGGCCTTGGTGTAGAGATGAGGCATTTGCCTGAGAGTTCACAGCTGACCTTGTGGAGAAAAGCAAAGCCTAGAGAACCTCATAATCTACAGTTGACCTTGTGGAGGAAAGAGGAGCCAAGCTTGGAGAGAAAGGAACCCAGGAGGAAAGGAACCCAAGAAGCCTGAACACTGGCAAATGTCATCACCTGTCTTGTTCCAACATGTAGCAACAGAGTTTGGTGAGGGAAGAAACTTGTGCTTTATGGCCCAGTAACTGTAAGCTTCTACCCCAAATAAATACCTTTTATAAAAACTGACCAATTTCTGGTACTTTGCATCAGCACCCCTTTGGCTGACTATACATTGGGTATGCATGGAATCTGCAAAAGCTGTAGCTGCAGCCCAAATGTGTTTTTTTTTTTTCTGGAGTTATGGGGGAGGTAATGATAACATAAGTGTCCTGATAGGTGAGATCATATGAGTGAGTGAGGTATTGAAATTCTTTAATGTATGTAGCAGTTTTCAGAGAAAGATCCTAACTGGTCCTCTATCTGGCTTAAATCTGACAGTGAGAAAGCAACGTGTACTCTGACTATTCCTTCAGCTCCTGTTACTTCATGGAGGGGTAAGAGAGGAGCTGGCATCTGTGTGGAGTTAGGAGCCTGTGTGCTAGTGGAGGTAGAGGGCTGTGGCATGGAAGGAGGGGGAGGTAGTCCCCATGAAAGACTATGAGGAGGGGAGATGGGAGGCATAGAAGGAAGTGGTGGTGTATGGGGAGAGGAAGAAAGGGGGGAAAGTGAGTTCAGAGATAACACTGGAGGATTACATGGAGGAGGTACAGGGGGTTAACGATCTGAGGGATCAAATTCATAGTGTCCAGAAGCTTCAAGTTTAGGGAGTGGGGGTGATGAGGAGGAAGGATTCTGAGGAGTTTTCTGGTGTAAAAGAAGAATTTGGTAGGAAGAGCAGGATTGGAAGATTGAGGGGCCATTGTGAAGTTAAAAGAAGGCCTGAATGTAAGGGATCTCTGACCATCTGATATTGGGATGGATAAAGTTCTCTAAGACTCACAAAAATTGGAAATCAAAAGTACCATGTTCTGGCCATTGACTTTCATTGTCCAATTTGTGTTGTGGCCACACAGAGGTCGAATAGAAAAAAGAGCTTTTTAGGTTTGATGTCTTCTTCCAGGTACAGAGTTTTAAGGTTATGAAGGAGACAGCCCAGAGGCATGTTTTTTTTTTTTGGGGGGGGGGCAAAATTGAATTCCCCATTTTAGGTGGCTTGGGTGGGACTAAGGATCTCTGAGACAGGAGAGATTCTGAGTGAGACAGCTGTCCCCAAATCAGTCAGAAATTTCCAGGGAAACAGGAAATCACAATTAGAGACTGATGTCTCTAGAGCCAGGGGTTTCTTCCCATGAGGATGCAGGCTACTGACCACCATGGCCCTCAGGGACAGTGAGGATCACTGACCTAGCACTATGGATTTGGGGCAGGTTTTCCTGGACAATGGACAAAAGGAGAGAGAGAGAGCAGGATCTTCCAGCAGAGAAACCCTTATTTCACCCAGCTAAGATTCGATGTCCAGTGTTGGATGGGCATTCAGCCATGGCAGGGGGAGATTCCTTACCAATCAATCAGTCTCAATGTGATCCCAGTCCTGGGCTTTAGGCACCAAATGTTGGGGGAAATGGTGCTCAGTGGGAAATGGAGACTGATAATTGCAGGCAGGAAGATTTTTTGAGAAGCTCTCTCAGGAGACAAGGGTCTGAAGAATAGACTTTCACCCACTCCCAAAAGGGGGAATATGAATTTATATAGTTCTTTCCTAGGTGAGGTAATGATGGCCAGTGGGAAGGAGTCAGGGTTTGAGTGAGATACAGGGGCCAATAGGAAGCCCTAGAGGTGAAAACATTCACTTGTACAGCTAGAGGATAATGAGCTTGAGTGTATTGTGTCCTTGGAGTGCTGGAGGGACTGGTGGGGCCTTGGTCTGGAGTGGGGAAGCTTTCTATCTCACTTTACTCCCATCTCCACATGGTCTATTTTATTCAACCATTGGGGAAGTACCCTGTTTTCAGACACATAGGCTTAAGGGGAGCTTGTCCTTCTTTAAAGCATGTCGGGGAAATTGAGCAACAGCTTGTTAATTATTGCAAACCTAGTGAGGGGGAGACTCTAACAAGAATAATTTACAATCCTAAAATAAGCCACATTTATTAATATCTCCAATTCTGTCAGACTGATTTGTAAGTTCTTAGGTATTTCTCAAGCTCATGTTTAGGAGACAATTTTTCTAGAGTTTATATTTTTCTTGAAATACATTTCACCATGAATTTAGTATTTATTTTAATTTTATTTATGGTATTATTAGAGCAGTGGTTTGCCAAAAAATTCTTGCAGAAAATAGGGAATTTCTGCATATCCCCCACTTATTTTCCTTATCATTAACCTTTTCTATTCCTTTCTTTCCTTATTGATATTCTGTCAAAAGGGTCAATCCTTTATTGAATGTGGTGTGATGAACTCTCCTATTAGTAATGTACCACTACCTATTCCTCCTTTAATTTTTTCAAATTTTGCTTCATATATTTTGGAGCTTTGCTCTGTGTGTGTGTATGTGTGTGTAGAAAATTGCTCACATATATATATTTAATTGTTGACTTTGTCTTTAATTGACCAATTTATCAGTATATAGTGTTTTTCCTTGTCCTAGGCAGCAGTTTTATTTTTAATTATAACTCTTATGGTTTACAGAAAATCAGGTGGAATGAACAGTGTTCCTGTATACCCCACGCACACATAGATTTCCTTCTCAAGAATATTTTCCATTAGTATGATAACTTTGTTACAATTGATAAACCAAGATTCCTATTATTATAAGGTTAACTGTAGTCCATATACTCATATACTGTTCCTATTCCCTTCTAAAACCCCTCTTCTTGTAATTGTTACATATTATGCCTTCATACATTGTATATCCCAAACCATAGGTGACAAATTTTATGCACTTGAATTTTAGACATTTTAAAATGTGGAGTTACATACCAAAATCCCAATACATTATTACTGCTATTTGTATTTAGAGAAATGATTGACTTTATGAGAGTTCTTAAATTTTTATGTAATTTGACCCATCGTTGAGTGTCCCTTTATTTCTGTCTGAAGAACTTGCTTAAAATTGTTTGTAGGGCAACACAAGTGGTGGAAATCTCACGCAGGATTGTTTGTTTTAATATGGGGAGACCATATTAATCTTCCCATCATTTCAAAAGCCCATCTCTCTAGATATAATGTTATTACAAGTTACTAATTTTCTGTGAACCATTGAAATATTACTTCTTAATTTGCCTTTTTGCCTTCTTGATGTTTGTCTTCATGATTTCTGTGGCAAAATTTTTGCTTGAATTTATTGAGACTCACTTGGAGAAAACATGTTGCTTTACTCTTGCAGCTGTCAGAACACTCTTCTTGCCCATGGCATTTTACCATGTTATTCCAGTGTGTCTGCACATGGTTCTCTGTGATTTATTTCATGAGTGGGGTTCTATCAGTTCTTTGATTGTGCATGTGCAGAACTTTCATTACATCCAAGAGGTTTCCTGCCATTTTATCTTTGAATATCCTTTCTACCACTTTCTCTTTATTTTCTTTCTGTGTCTCTCACAAAGCATGGGTGAAATTCTTGATTTTATGCCATATGTCCTTTCCACCAGATGTAGAAGAGCATACAGATTCCTGAGGTTCCAGTTTCCATTTCCCATGGAATGTTTTAACAACCAGGCAAGACTGACAGATCCACTTTTGTAAACACTCTGCCACATGGTGGAGTGGACTCTGGTCCTGCAAGTCTAGAACCCATACCACAGGGAGCATAGTAAGGCAACAGCCACCACCCAAAAGTCACAGCACTGCCCAAGAAATGGTGCCTGCTTGATTCCATGAGAGGAATGGCATGAGAGTGGAGACACCAGTGGTGTCCCTGCAAGAAGGTTTTGTTGTCTAAAGTTCATGCTGGGTACCCATGGCCCTAATGCATGCAGGTCTCTGCAGCACAGCCCCAAAATTGCTTTATCAGGTAATTTTAAGGAAGCAAAGGTGTAGGTGCTGTCAATGGTGTTGACTATGGTTCTTCCAGGAGCTCTGCAGGAAACCAGGGGCCTAAAGGTAGCCCTCAACCGAACATACCCACCAGGAGTCTCGGTGCCCAGTGGTGTGTTCATGTCTGGTCCACTCATGGAGATGTCCTTTAGAAGTCATGAGTTCTGAGCCAGCTTCACAGGACACCACCATTTTCCCTACCCCTCCTCTTGCATTGGCCATCTGCTACCTGACAGAGCCACTGGCCTCCTAGCCCCAGGTCAAACTGAGCTGCTCACAGCCAAGGGACTCAGTGGAAATTGGTGGCCATAGTAGAACAGTCCCATGGTGTTCAAGGCTTACCAGAGGATCTGTTACACTCTCTTTTAAAATTTGTAATTTCTTTCTAACTAGTTTCTCTTTCATTTTTCAATTTTATATTAAAGTTCTTTTTAACTGCATTAAAAAATATGTTCCTTTTAGGATTTGGCTTGGCCACATGGCATGGAAATATATCTCAATAAAATGGCTTCAAAAATTAATAAATATTACTCCAAGAATAGCCAGAAATAGCCATTGTATATAGCAGGGGAAATGGCAAGATTGTGAGGGGAGGCATTTATGTGTAAGTTTTTGTGTCTGGTTTTTGTCAGTTCTCTTATTGGAATAATGAAAATGCTTTAATAAGAATTGAACTGATGAACACAAAACTCTTTGATTACAGCAAATGCCATGGATTGTACACTTTGCCACAGTTGATTTTTTTTATTATTAAGTAGCTATAAAATTGATTTGTAGAAAAAAAATAGGGAAATACACACGATGTAAGATAGGGTCTACCATTAGTAGTTAAATTTACAGTTAGTAGTTAAATTTTCATGATGCTCTTGCCTAGTTTTAAACTACCATTTCACCACAAACCCAGCAGTTGGTGGAAGGTTGATGTATGGGATACCTGTTTGTTGTTACACATGTTTATTTGGAAAGTCCCAACATTTACTATACACATAATTTTGCTGGATGTTCAGGTATGAATTGTACACTTCAATAAAAAATATTTTTCCAAACAGAGGGTGTTGATAGTCATACACAAACAACTTGTACTTGCCTATTTCTCTATTCAGGTCTTCCATTTTTTGCTTTTCAAATTCAGGGGATATGCTCATGGGTGTATTGAGATGGACAGCTGTACCCTTGGACTGGACCATGGGTCTCTTGACCCTTATGAGTAACTCTTCCTGACATCTGGGGAGTAGCCAAATTGGGCTTTGTGTCCTTGATCAGCCTATAGTTGTTGCTTTTTTCCCTCTTGGTGGTGGATAGGATCATCTGCGTGCCATTGGCATAGTGTTGGAGGTTAGGGAAGGTGCATCATTTTGTTGTGAGTGAGATTTTCTGTGAGCTGCCAGCCTTGGATTTGCAGAAAGAATAAATTTCATTTTACTTGAAATGATTTCAAATAAGTAGAATGTGGCCTAACATCAGTGATTTGCATATGACTAACTGCCTCAGAATCCCTCTATACAGGTGAAAATCACAAAGAATTATGAGACTAATCAGAGATGCTTTCTGTGAAAGAAAAACTAGAGCTTGCTATCATTAGAGGAGAAATTCATAAATTAATTCACAAAGATCTCCTCTTAATTAATCAAAAGTGGACATATTCAATGATTAAAATTCAGAGAAAAACATTTGGATCCAGCTTATCATTATTCTCCCAGTAAGTGTAGTTGCCGTTATTTCATTAATTTTAACTATTGTACAGAAATTTTTGGCCAACTACCTTCACCAGTGAATGAAATCCTGGAGTCCTTCTCACATTTCAAGACTGTACTTTTCAGAGGAGATAAATAAATACCGTACATTTTCATGTAGTGGGTAATTATCTTTTGAGTAGTACACTTATTCTTAGGAAAATACTTATATTCAAAGGATATTAGGTATTTAAAGGTCATTTACAACATTTGCAATTTGCCAGACATTTGGAAAATGGTTTTCCTATTTTAAAGGCACCAAATATGTGCCCCAAAAAGTACCATCAACCATATTTCCTGAGTAGAGTCCACATACATTCAATGTCATTTTCTCTAACCCAGACTATTATTATTTTCCAAAGTATATTTTTATTATAGAAGATGAAGTTAGAAAAAAATCATGCATATTGTAAGACTCCACATACAACAGCCTTCCATCAACACACTACAGCCAGATAAACTTTGTTACAGTTTATGAGATATTTATCATCAGACTATTACCACTAAGCTTGGTCCAGAGTGCATATTTGGCCCACATTTGTCATTGTCTCCCATTATCAACACGTAACAATTTGCATGGATGTTGCCTGTGTTTCATGGTTACTCATGTGTTTACCACTTTTCCCCCTTAATTATCAGTTTGACTCCTGGTTTATTCATAATTCATCTATATTTGAAACATTACCTTTAATCAGAATTAGAGATTCATCACCCTGTACTAGGAGATCCTTTTTTTTTTTCATTCTTGTATGTTCTTTTCTGCCTGCTCATCAATTTAGAATTCTATTCAAAAGATTTCCTCTCACCTGTCTCCCTGCTCTCCCCCATTCCAAAACAATAGGCAGTGGATATGTTCAAGCCACACCCTCAGGGGATCCCCATAGTAGAAGAGGGGTGAGCCAAATCACAATGCCAGACAACCAGTGCCACCAGGCAGTTGCATTTCCCTGGACCTGCATGGAACATGTGGAGCCTGCTATACCAGTTTTAGCTTCCTCTGCCAGGGCCATTTTGGAACCAAGGACCTGCAGACTAAATTAGCACTCCTTGAATAGGATTTTCATCCCTGGGTAAGTACGGATATATCTGGTGTCACGTGGGATTGGTTAGACTGTCTCATCATTGTGGTGTAAAGTGTTTCTCATTTCTTTGGTCATTTCTTCTTTGAACCTTGGCAGACTGAGATCTGAGGAGGACATTTTGCAAACAAGGGGATTTTCCTAGTAATCTCATTAGGATTGAATACTAGTTTAATTCATCCCACTTCTGAGTCCACCTCTGAATCCTTGTAGTTATTTGCAATTCCTTGAGAGTGGTTATGACCTAGCATAAGAGCCATGGTAGCCCAGTTCCAGGTAGACTGAAAAACAGAATCCATTCTTTGGATTGAGCAGTGAAGGCTCTAATGATCTTGTACATGATCTGCAATGTCCTTCTGGACATTTTTCTACAAGTTCCTTCTCGTTCTGTCACTCCGTCCACTCCCCCACTAACTTTTTGTTTGCTGATGCCTATGGAAAGAGTAGTGTGATGATCAGGATTCTGTAAGTTTCTTCATAGGAAAGAAACATCTGTTTTGAGTTGATCCAGGACTGCAGGATGGGTGCATCATTTTAGTTTGGCTCATTCTCATGCATTGTCATTAATTAAAATAGTCCATCTGTGTCTATAATATTTTCTTGATGGCACTGTTGAAAAAGATTGCCACAGAAAAGTAGGGGTTGAAGCAAATGTTATCTGTGGTAATTCATTCCAATAAGATGTGAAGAATTCCCAAATAAGAATTTGATAATCCAGAACTAAATATGGCATAAATGAAAATAAAATCACTAAACCAGTAATTCATGTCATTCTTACAGATTATTGGATCCAATAATTAGGGCTGTAATACACAAAACAGAATTATGTCATCATTGATTTCAATGATGTCAGAATTATTAGTAACATTTAGATGTTTCTTCCTCTACATGGTATTACTTATCATGGATTATATGAAATCTAAACTGGTCTTACATTCTCTGTCTCTCTCTTTTTTTTTTTTTGGTAATACATTTTTATTCTTTTAAGTATGTATCATCAAAATGATGGACCATGATTAACAGTAAACCTATGAGAACATTCTTTCATGCCCTATAATAAATGTAAAATACTAGTACATGGTATTAACAATAGGGTGGATTACATGGGTGAAATACACTTAATATAAGTTATGGACTATTTTTGTTTTGTGTGTTTATAGTTTTTGTATTTTCAATGTTGCTTAGATTACATAAATATTACATAAAATATTTAGGGGATTACCACATGCCCTGCTCCCCATGTCTCCCACAATTTCCCACATTAACAATATCTCTCATTAGTGTGGTACATTCATTGTAATTGATGAACACACTTTGGAGTATTACCATTAATCATGGATTACAGTTTACATGGTAGTTTACACTCTTTCCCACCCAATTCTGTAGGCTATGGTAAGATATATAATGGCCTGTATCTGTCATTACAATGTCATTCAGGGCAATTCCAAGTCCCCAAAATGCCCCCATATTACATGTGTTTTTCCCCTCTCCCTGCCCTTAGAACCTCCAATGGCCACTGCCTCCACATCAATGGTATAATTTCTTCCATTGCTAGAATCACAATAAGTCTATACGAGAATATCAGTAAGTCTACTTAAGTCCATAGTTTATTCCCCAGTCCTGAAGATTCTGGGATGGTGATGTCTGCATGACCTCTAATTGAAAGGGGTCTTCAATTTCATAGGGCCAGTGGATGGGACTCTTTTGCTTGCAGTTGTAGACTCTCTCAGTTCCTTGGAATGTTGGTTGTCCATCATCACCTTCTTTTTAGTTGTTCTGGATGAGACCAATGAACTGGAGAGAAGTTGTTGCAACTCTGTTGAGATTCACGTCCCAGCTGCTATATGAACAGCCTGAAGATTTAAGTTTCTTCAACATATATCTACCAATTCTATTACTAATTATAGTTTCGAATAGAAGTGGCAGAAGAACCATGAGTAGTGAAACCACAACTGGGTCCAAGCCTGTCATACTAGGAAGCATAAAAACAAAGTTGGGCCCACTAGCGTGCCAAACTCCTAAGCTGTCTTCCCTGCTTATATTGTCTGGATATCTCCAGAGGTCTCAGGAGCCCCACTATTTGAGATTATATTTACATTGGCAGCCAATGAGTTCCTGCTGAGATGTGCATAAGTTCCAGTGGTCACTGCCTCCACATCAATTATATAGTTTCTCCATTCCTATAATCACAATAAGTTTATAGTAGTATACCAGTAAGTCTACTTTAGTCCACAGTTCATTCCCCAACCCTAAGGATTCTGGGAAGGTAATATCCATTCCACCTCTAATTGAGAGGTGGATTAGATCCCATAGAGAAGATGGATGGAATTATCTTGCTTGTGGTTGAAGAATCTCTCAGTACCTTGGGATGGTCATTGTTTATCATCATCCCTTGTTAGTTGTCCTAGGTGAGTCCAATGAACTGGAGAGTAGGTGTTGCAACTCTGCTGAGATTCAGGGCCCAGCTGGCACATGGATGGCCCATAGGTGTAGTCTCTTGGACATACACCTATCAACTCTAGTACTAATTATAGGTTCAAATAGAAGGACAGAAGAGCCATGTGCAGGGATACCACAACTGAGTCCAAATCTGTCACTCTGCAGAGCATAAATTCAAAGCAGGGCCATCTGACAAGATACCTAACTCCTGAGCTACCTGATGTTTCTAGAGCCTTCAGGAGCCCCATTATTTGGAGTAGTATCTACTTTGGCAGTCGGTGAGATCCTGTTGAGATATGCAAATGTGTAGCCTCTGGAGTGACCCTTCAAATCACTTTGAAGTCTTTTAGACAAATAAACTTATGTGTTTTTACATTTCCCCCTTTTGTTCAAGGTCTTTTCCCACTTCAATAGCTAGTTGGTACTTGTGAATAATCCCTCACTGCCAGGGAGGCACAACCCTGGGAGACATGTCCCACACTTAGGAGAAGGTAATGTATTCATATGCTCAGTTCAACTTAGAGGGAGGCCACATTTGAGCAACAAGGAGGTTTTCAGGAGGTAACTCTTAGGAACAGTATAGTAGTAGACTAAGTTTCAATTTCAGGACTAAAGGTTCACAAGCAGAGTCACCAATATCAAGGGCCCATCAATGGACCATCCTCCTTCACTAGGCACTGTTCCTGTACTCAGGGGATTCTTGCTGTTCCATTAGAGAATGTGGCAGACCTCTCTAAGATAAGAATTTGATATTCTTTTTGTTATTGTGTTTATCTCCACCCACTGTGACAATGCTCCATGAACATTTGAACACATTTATACGTCTTATATGTATGCCCAGGTGGCCTTCCTCTCATGTTTCCCCCATCACTGACACCCCACACCAATGATCCTCCCCTACTACAGTTGTAACCCTTCTGCTATCCAGAACTTCTTCCAAAATGAAGCCAATAAAATAGCTGAATACAATTAAAAAGAAAATGAAATAATGATAGTTTTTTTAAAAAGAAGTAAAATATTTTTAAAAAATTTAAAAGATAAAAATTAAAAATTTTGGGATAATAAAAATAATGAAAAAAATATTTTAAGGATTTTTTGACATTTTGCCTTTCATCACCATAAGATCTGTTGTCCTGTATGTATAGTGACATTTTCTTCTGTTTAGTGCCCCAGTGTCTTACTTTTTTCATTTTGTCTTCAAAGAAGTTTTAGATTACAGATAATCATGGACTGAATACAAGGGACTCCCATATACCCAATATTCTCACCTTTTTCCCCCTTCCCCTATTAATAACATTGCATATGTGGACGGTACTTTTTTTACATATTGAAACATAGCTACAAACCATAGTCAATGTTTTAAATTATGGTTTACATACACTGGTATAAATTCTGTTGAAATTTAATATGGCCTGTATCCACCATAGCAAGACAACTGTTAGTAGTATTTGATTGTAGTTTTATCATTTATTTAAAAAATTTCCACAACAACACAAGGTATGATTGGTGGGGGCTATATGGGAATCCTACATGTGATGCATGATTGCTTTGTAAACTCACAACTTCTTTTATAAAAAAGACACATTCAATCAAATTAGAAAATGTAGTTAAAAATGAAGTACAGAGGCGGCCAAAATGGCGTTAGTGTAGGAGGGCACACACTGCAAGCTCCCAGAGCAAGGCGGATTGTGGACAGGGTCCTGCCCGGGGGTCTGTGCTGTGCACGCGTGGAGTGAGAAGCTTGGGACATCTATCTGCGTGGATCAGCAGCATGGATGGAACGGTGGAGATTCGTGAGTTTTGAGGCTGCCGGTGGAGGTTGGCACGGGCGGCTGAGCCCCACAGTTAGGGAAAAAAAAATTAAATAAAACGGCCATTTGGAGCCGCAGGCAGGGCGAAAAAGTTTTATTTTCTGGGGATCTGGGTGCCTGGCGCCCCTTGGACCTTGTGAGAACAGAACAAATGGGGTAAACAGCACCCAGTGAACCGGAGCGGGGATTTTGGTCGGGGAATGGAGCTGATTTCCCTAGCCACCCAGGGATAAGACTCGGGCCGCTGCAGAGCCAGGAAGAAGGGACACTTCCTAAAAAAGGGAGGGTTCAGTTGGAAGACAGGGAAGGGTATTTTATATTTTTAGACATCGATCTGGCTGCCTGCACCGCCCCTAGCTTTGGGGAGCAGATAAGCTGACCTGAAACAGCATTAGGCTGAGAGCAGATGTGAATCTGCACTCAAACTGATTTACTGAGCAGCCCGGTGATGCTCGAGCTCGCTCAAGAAGGGGCGGAATCGGCCATCTTTAGCACTCCTCACTGACTAACAACAGAGCTATAGCTAACCTGGGGAGTCCGGAAAGTGGGACATGCTTGATTAATTTCCACAGGCCCAGCTAGGGTCCCTTCTGTAAGGGGGTTGGTCTAGAGGAGGAATTATTTTGGGTCCTGCATTTGGCTAAAAAAATAAAAACAAAAATAAATAAAATGAGGTCACCTCAACAAATGAAAAATACATTCTTTTTAATTTAGTTTAATAGCTAAAAGCTGCTTCAGGACCTCCATATAGAACCCGGTGGGGAAATTGATTGATAAACACAAGTAGGCAGGAAGGATCCACGTGGACCCTAGGGGAATCATTGACCCCCTTAGCTCTGTTTGACTGCTTGCCTGTGTGGATCTTTGGGTTCTCTCTGTTACTTTCTGGTCTATTGCTATTATTTCCTCTTTCCTCCCCCCTTCCTTTTCCCTTCTTTTTTTTTTTTTTAATAGGTGCTGCCACCTTGTCGCTTCTTTGCTGGGATTCTTATTCAGTAATTTCCCACTCACTATATATATTGATTCTGTATTACAAACTATCGCTTATCCTTCCTGCATGTTTCTGCCTTCTGTTTTCTGTTGTGGCTCTTAGAGACAACATTTTTTCATAGGCCCACAACTTAAGGGTGTCAATTTCTACTCCATCTATTTTGTTTTCTTCTTCTTTTTTTTATTTTTTATTTTTTTATTAGTATTAACTTTTTCCTTTCAGACCTTTTTTTATTATTTCTCTCTCTCCTCATAATTCTAGCCTTCTAAATCACAATATATATGCTCCTCCATTTGTTTTCCCAGTCCATTGTAGGAACTCTATATTTTTTCCTAGTACTCTACACTGCCTACACAAGTTAAATATTCATCTCCTCAAGTCTCATTTTCCCACTCTTCTAACTTCTATCAATATTTCTATTATCCTTCTGCCTTCCTTACATCTTTTGATTCCTCTGGCCCTAACCTTTTGCCTTCAAGGGAGCATAGAAATAAGCAAAGAAATAAAATATGAAGAAAAACTGCCAAAGAGAAAACTTAACTCACACACAGAACCAACAGCTAAATAAAATTCTAGAGCATAGAGAAAAGCTAATCAACTGAACAAAGCCATCAAGATAATATGATGACCAGAGGGCAACAGAAAAATACAAATGACTCTGAGAAACTGGAAAATATGGACCAGTCCAGTGCACAAAATAAAAACCAGGAAGCAATGCATAACATCAAACAACTTATCAAAGCTATCCAAACAAATATCATGGACCAACTTAAAGAACTGAAGGAAGAGATTAAGGATATAAAGAAGACACTGGGAGAACATACTGAAGAAATAGCTAACATGCCTAAAAAGGTAATGGATATGATGGTGAACAAAGGCACAAGTCAAGAAATGAAAAAGATGCTGGACTCACATGGCAGCAGATTTGAACAGGAAGAGGAAAGAATTAGTGATATGGAAGACAATACAGTTGAAATCAAAGAGATTGTAAAAAAGATAGACAAAAAGATAGAAAAAAATCCAGCATGGTCTCAGGGCATTAACCGATAATACAAAATGCACAAACATATGTATTATGGGTATCCCAGAAGGAGAAGAGAAGGGAAAGGGAACAGAAGGAGTGTTGAAGGAAGTTATGTCTGAAAACTTCCCAACTCTATTGAGAGAGATGGATGTGCAGATCCAGGAAGCACAGCACACCACAAATAGTATAAATTCCAACAGGCCAACTCCAAGACATATACTTGTCAAATTGTCCAATGCTCAAGACAAAGAGAAAATACTCAAGGCAGCAAGAGAAAAGAGAACTATCACATACAAGGGAAGCACAATAAGATTAAGTGCTGATTTCTCAGCTGAAACCATGGAGGCAAGAAGACAGTGTCAAAACACTAAAAGAAAAAAAAGTTCCAGCCACAAATTCTCTATCCAGCACAATTGGCATTCAAAAATGATGGAGAGTTCAAACTATTCACAAATAAACAGCAATTAAGAGAGTATGTCAAGAAGAAACCAGCACTTCATGAAATACTAAAGGAATCTCTACAAGTTGAAAGGAAAAAACAAAGGAGAGAGAGTTGGAGGAGAGTTTAAAAA
>JAKSZT010000116.1:3299536-3357386 GCA_026826555.1 Tolypeutes matacus | reverse complement strand
TAAAAAATGGGCAAGTGACCTGAAAAGACACTTCTCCAAGGAAGAAATACAAATGGCTAAAAAGCACATGAAAAAATGCTCAACATCACTTACTATCAGGGAAATGCAAATCAAAACTACAATGAGATACCATCTTACACCCATCAGAATGGCAGCTATTAAAAAAACAGGAGACACTAAATGTTGGAGAGGATGTGGAGGAATAGGAACCCTCATCCACTGCTGGTGGGACTGCAGTATGGTCCAGCCAATGTGGAAGACAGTTTGGCGGTTCCTCAGAAAACTAGCAATAGATCTTCCGTATGATCCAGCAATTCACTGCTGGGTATATACCCAGAAGAACTGAAAACAAAAATACAAACAGATATATGCACACAAATGTTCATAGTGGCATTGTTCACCATTGCCAAAAGTTGGAATCAGCCCCGGTGCCCATCAACAGACGAATGAATAAGCAAAATGTGGTACATACATACAATGGAATATTACTCAGCTGTAAGAAGGAACAAAGTGCTAACACATGGAATAACGTGGATGAATCTTGAAGATATTATGTTGAGTGAAGCAATCATGCAATGAAGATGAACAGTATATGACCTCACTGATCTGAACTGAGGAAAGTGAGCAGTCTGTGAGAACCATTGTCTGAAAGATAGGTTAAGAAAGGAGAGTAAGAGAAGAGCAGGCTTTGAGCCATCACCCATATGGACATAATCTATGGTAAAGGGATAGAGTGTGGTTGCATGTTGGGGGATGGGGCAGATGAGTGGTGGTGTTCCTGGGTTTGGTGGTACAGCACTGGGGGGTGGGTGGATTAGGAAGGGCTGGTTCAAATCCCCAGGGCATGTAACTGTGAATCTTGACATGCCATGGGTTGGGAGAGGGGTGTAGCACGGGCCCTGGGGGGCTGGGAGAAAGGGAACAGTCAAGATCTAATGGATTGTTTGGTGTTAATGGGGAAGGTTTTTCATTACCTTACAGTAATGGACACAGGACATGGTAAATATCATCAAAATTATTAAACTGTATCATCTAAATTGTAAACTATACTGTAAATCACTGACAATGTTTAGCTGCTATATTTTGCTCTCTGTATAACAGTTATAACAATGCTAACAACCAAAAAAAAGCGGGTTAATATGGGGTGGGGAAGGGGGGATGGTTTGTTATCTGGGAGTGTCCGGCACTCCGTGTGTGACTTTGCTGGGACCTAAATCTTCTTCGAAAATTAAATGAAAAATTGGGACACAATGGGGATTGAGAGGAGGAAGGTATCATGGCACACCAGACATCCCATAACACAGTGATAAAAGGCAGAAAAAAAAAGAAAAGAGAAAGGAAAATAAAATGAATATATATATATATTTTTAAAGGCATTTCCTTTGCTTTTTTGCCCATTTTTTGAATGTCCCAATCCACTAATTATATTTTATTTTGTTTTGTTCTTTGTTTATTTGTTTTTTTTTTTTCTTTTCTTTTTTTTCTCGCTGAGTTTCCTTATGTTTGTCTCTTGCATGTAAGCTTATCACACTTGTTTCTTTTTCCTAGTAAGTGTATTTGATTATTTTATGGACTAAATGTTCATGGAGGATTTGGATCACAGAAGGGTTACAATGGGTACTGCGGGGGATTTCTGGGGGGGGTGTCTGGGGAGGTGTTTCATGGGGGTTGATTCATCCGAATATACATGAAAGATATACAAAATCGTTCAAAGGATCTGGGGATGGGGCATGGTCACGATGGGTGGATAATCATACAATAAATGAGGGAATCTGAATTCCTAGCCTGGAGAGCTCTGCCACAGTCTTCAAGGGAGCAGCAATAGTCCTCTGAATGTAGGGATAGTGCCTGTCAAAATAGGATGACCCACTGATGTGTTTTTTTAAATTGATGACTACCCTTGTGAGTCTTTGCTCTTGTAAATGAGACTTAGCCTGCAGCTGTGGGGTGCCTAAGGGTTGCCACCTGAGAGCCTCCTTGTTGCTCAAATGTGGCCTCTCTAAGCCAAACTCAGCATATGATTGCATTATCTTCCCCCCAATGTGGGACATGACTCCTGAAGATGAGCATCCCTGGCAATGAGGGATTAATACCAAGTGTCAACTGGCAACACAACTGGAAAAAGACCTTGAATAAAAGGGGGAAATGGTAAAGACAACTGGGTTCAACTGGCTAAGAGACTTCAAAGAGAGTCGGGAGGTCATTCCAGAAGTAACTCTTATTGCACACCTCAGTAGGAGCTCATAGAATATCTAAATGCCTATCACCCCACACAGAGGGGTTCCTGAGAGCTCTGGAGACACCCAGGTCCTATATAATGGGGGATAGCCCCAGAGACTGATGCCTTATCAGTGGGCTCTATTTTGGAATCTGTGCTCCTGAGAGTGACAGAATTGGACTCAAATAAGTCCTCCCTGCACATGGTTCACCAGTCCCTTCTATTCAAACCTATATGTGATGCTGGAGTTTTTAGGTATACTTCCAGAGACTGGAGCCTCCGGCCTACCTATGTGCCAGGTGTGCATGAAATCTCAGTAGAGCTGCATCTCCTACCCTACAGCTCAATGGACTCATCCAAGTCACCTGGTGAGGAGACAACGATGAGCAATGGCCAACCCAGGGAATGGAGAGGGCCTGCATCTGCAGGCAGGATCATCCCACCCACCATATCCATGGGATATAAGCCCTCTCTCACTTGGAGTTGGAGTGGACATCACCATCCCAGTCCCCTCAGGATTGGGTGAAGAACTATGGACTAGAGTGGACTTGATGGTATTCTCTTGTTCACATATGGTGATTCTAGCAATGAAAGAAATTATAACAATGAGGTGGAGCCAGTGGCCAGTTGACACTTTTGGGGTAGGGAGGGGATGAGCAGTTGAAATACAGGGGCTTCTTTGGGAGTTAGAGTTTGTCCTGTATACCATTGTGGCAATGGATGTAGGCCATTTTAAATCAGCACACATCACTCAAAACTGAGTGGGAGAGAGTGTGGTCTTCCGTGTGAACTGTGGTCTATGGTTGGTGGCAAGGCTCCAGGATGTGTAAGTTCATTGAGGGTGGTGGGCCACACTTGTGGGAGATGTTTGTGAGGGATGTGGTGGGAGGTGTGGGAGGTGGACAACATGGGAATCCCAGTGGGTTCCGTGTAATATTTTGGGTAATCTAAGCACCTCTTAAAATATATGTATATATATATATATAAATAAAATTTTTGTAAGCAAATACACATATATGCATATATATTTATATATCATTTTGCAAATGTTTGTATGTATTGTGAGAATTTTGATTTTTACCCACAATAAAAATAAATAAAAAAATTTTAAAAAAAATGAAGTACAACTCCAACAACCTCACTTTCCCAGGCACAAACATCTCTGCTCCAGTTGTCTTCTATGTTCCTCCTTTTCCATCTATATAAAATAATTAAATTACTGTCCTGATAATTGTGTAACTTGTATATTCCTATTCTGGAATGCCCTTCAGGCTCAAAGTAGATTTCTGGTGTTTACTTATTCATTTACCTTTCATTTATTGTTTCATTTAAAAATTGTCTCATAATTGATAAGAAGAGCTTTTTAAGAGGAGGTCTCAGTGAACTTCATGCCTTCACTACAAACTCCTTATTTTGTTTCTTCTGGCCCAGGGAAACCAGGTCCAAGAGAAATCAGGGAAATCTAACCCAGGAGAAATCAGCTCCCTCACAAAGTAGCTCCCATCAATCAGACATAATTCTTCTTCTATCCTAACCGAAATGCTTAGAGAAAGGCATCCTCATCCCAGATCACTGTTTTACCTTGTATGGGTGAATGTGAACCAAGAACAACCTCTGAAGGATTTTTATCTCACCTTCTAGTTGTAGATGATGTCCCAACCTCCCCCAAAGTAGGGACTCTAATTTAGTCCTGAATATCCATCAATAGGCAGCCAAATTTGCTCTCTCACAGGGAGATCTCAGACTGCCAACCTCATGGAAGAAGAGTTGGAACTTGAATAAGTGTTAAGATCTGCAGTAACCCTTGTGTGACATCATCAATGACATAGCTCATTTCCATGAGCCATGTTTGATGCTAAAAATTGCAACATAAAACAGTGAACATTTGTTGAAGCAGGAGATTGGTTGCAAGGATACAGAGAATTTATAATAAAAATAAATGGAAACTTCTCCATGCTCTCAAAGAGGTAGCCATCCATTGGGGTAGAGTGATGGGGATGCAGGGAATGAAAACTTATCAAGATGGGCTGTTGCTTTCTCCCAAACCTCTAATTTGCCTCTGGTAGAAATCTATTTCTCCAGCCCTGGTCACAAAATGTCCACACAGAGCCACTCTCATTTCCCTTTGCCTGAGTCTTCACACAGTCTGTTCCTTCTGACTTGAAGACTTCCTCTCCCCTCCCTTGCCCTGGCTCACTTTGCCTCAGAGACATGTGGTGTTTAAGAGAGTTGATCCCAGCCAAGCTTCTGTATTTGGGTCCCAGCTCCACCATTTCCTGGTCTTGTGATCTTGGACATTTCATTTGAGCTCTCTATGCCTTACATCTCTGATCTGTAAAATAGGGAAGACTTTTCTCATCATATACTTTTGTAGTTGGAATGAAATAAGTTAATATAAGTGAATACTCTGAATGCTGATAGGCTGGTACAGAATATGAACATGTGGATGTTTGCTGGCATTTTATAGTTAGGTCATACTGTGTCTATCCTAATTAGATTTTCATGTTTAATATATTCAGAGCATGCAATTATTCCCCATTATACCACTCACCATATTTCATGGGAGACTCTCAGTCACAAATCCGTCTTTTCCAAATTGACTGCAGCAAATCAAGGTAAAGACCAATTCTACATCACCTTTGCAGTTCTAGAAATTATGATGGTGTCTGACACATAGTATGTTCAGCAAACACATGGTAAGTCCTCCAAAGGACATATCTTTCATTGAAATCCAGTAGACTGGGATTGTGTGACCTGGCTGCTGGAGGTGCCAATATTTTTCCATCTTACTGATCCCGAGACCCAAAAAATGTTATGAATGTTATGAATGTCCATAGCCCCTCCATGTACCTCTATAAAAAGGTTATGATTGTCCTCACAAAAAAAATTCAGCTCAGGACCTCTGTGCTCAAGCTGTCTGAGAGGTTTAGGAGTACCTTCTGGTAAAAATCCACTGTCCTTTGCTTGAGTCAATAGATTGTATTTGTTCCATCCTAAATGCAAGCCATTTAGAAATGGAGAACTGGGAAATTGTGGAAAATATTAAAATATTTTAAGAAGGATTTAAGAAAGTTGTGGGTGGTAAGTAAGGAGTCACCTGACAATTAGGACTCAATACAATATGTCATCTGAGGAAGAGAGTGGCTTGATTTGTATGACTCCAGAATGTAGAACAGGGACACATGGTTAGAAAACACAACCAAAAAAAGAAGACATGTACTTGTTCATGGATGTAGAAAAATGGCACAGTGGCCCATCCTACCTCTTCAGACTTTTCTTGCACCATGCACAATGGCCTCAGGCAAACACTTTGGGTTTCCAGAATCTCTTGTACCATTTCAACCTCCTAACCATCCATTTATATTCTTATTTTATAAATTTAGTTAGAACATGATTTCCTGGTTGAAATCTTCCTGACCTTACTTTTTGTAGAATTTCCTACTCTGTTGTGTAATTTATTGCACTGAACAAGCAATTTACATTTCTTGAAAAATGCTTAATTACATTTCTTGTTATATTTGTTTGCAAAAAATGACCATGCATTCTTCTTCTCTCTATCCCTATGCCTTCCAATGTAGCTTTTCAGGTACTTATATCAAGAGCAGGAGATTTTCTCCACCCATCAAATAAGAGCAATATTGTTGTATTAGTCATTGGTACAGTAGCAAACAAGAAAAAAGCAGAGACTTCTAAGTACTTGTATACTGTCATTGTCCTCTTCTTGCTTTTTGAGGACTGAAAATTCATGTGAATGTGTCCTGACTGGCTTGCTTGATGATAGAGACCATGAAGAGAAAGGTTAAAGCTATTGCAGTTGAGTTGATTTTAGATCAGCTGGCCCCAGCAGACCTGGCAGGAGATTGCAGATATGTGGGCAAGTCCACTTGAATGCAGATGAGCCTGGACTAGACCAGAAGAATCTCAAACTGCCAATCTGAAAACTCATTCATAGTAAATGAATGTTGTTTATAAGCCTCTACATTTGGGGTTGTTACATAGGAAAAGATAAATAAAACACTTTCTTCTTTTTTCAAAAATGAGGTACCAGGGATTGAACCCAGGACCTCATATAAGGGAAATGGGCACTCAACCACTGAGCTCTATCCACTCACCTAACTAAACCACTTTTGAACCAGGCCTTATTTCACTCCAAATGTTGAGGGACCTTCTAGTCATTTCATTTTCAAGAGTGTCTGGTATAGCATCTTACATGTAGTAATTACATAGTAAATTCTAACTGAATGGATGAATGAACAATAAATATTTGTACATGCAAATCTATGCATAAAATTACATATGCAATAAATAATTTTATGCATATGTGTTTAAATACATGAAACTACATGTCAGAGGTACCTGCTTGCCAAATGGTGGACACTTAACATTATTTCTTCTTAGGTTACCCCCACTCCCTATAATTATGCAATAATTTCCAGGACAATATAATGAGCAACTTGAGGATGAAACCAAGAAAAGAAATCCCATTTGCAATAGCAACTATAAGAATCAAATACCTAGGAATAAATTTAAAGATGTAAATGACTTGTACACAGAAAACTACACAACATAGTTGAGGGAAATCAAAGACCTAAATAAATGGAAGAATATCCCCTTTCCATGGATAGGAAGACTAAACATCATTAAGATGTCTATCCTACCCAAACTGACTTACAGGTTTAACACAATCCCAATAGAAATTACCACAGCATATTTTACTGAATTGGAAAAGCTAACTATGAAATGCATTTGGAAATACAAAAGGCACTGAATAGACAAAGACATAGTGAAAATGAAAAATGAAATCAAAGGTGTCACAGTATCTGACTTTATAAACATACTAAAAAGCTACCATGGTCAAAATGGCATGGTATTGGCACAAGGATAGGCTTACTTACCAATGGAACAAAATTGAGAGTTCTGATATAGATCCTCACAGATACAGTCAATTGATATTTGAAAAGTCCTCCAAGCCCACTCAACTGGGAGAGAATGACCTCTTCAAAAAGTGGTGCCAGGAAAAATGGATATCCATATCCAAAAGATTGGGAGAGGAACACCATCTCATATCTTATACAAAAATTAACTCAAGATGGATCAAAGATCTAAATATAAGAGCCAAGACCATAAATATCTTGAAAAAAATAATGTAGGGAAGCATCTACAAGATCTTGTACTAGGAGATGGTTTCATGAACTTTATCCCCAAAGCATGAGCAATGAAGGAAAAAATAGATAAATGTGACCTCTTGAAAATTAAAAGCTTTTGCAACTCAAATGAGTTTGTCAATAAAGTGAAAAGACAGCCTACTAAATGGGAGAAAATATTTGGCAAACATATATCTGAATATCCAGCATATATAAAGAAATCCTACACCTCAAAAAGAAAAAGAAAAACAAAAACAACCATTTAAAAATGCACAAGTATTTTGAATAGACTCTTCTCCAAATAAGAGATTCAAATGGGTAGAAAGCCAATGAAAAGATGTTCAACATCACTGGCTATTAGGGAAATGCAAATCAAAACTACACCCATTAGACTGATGGCTATTTAAAAAATGGAGGATTACAAATGTTGGAAAGTGTGTGGAGGAATGGGAACACTTATCAATGGCTGATGGGAATGTAGTATGTTGCAGCCATTGTGGAGGACAGTTTGGTTATTCCTCAGGAGACTAACTACAGAACTGCCATATGATGCAGCAATCCTACTCCTCAGTATATACCCAGAAGAATCAAAAGCAGGGACATGAACAGATATATGCACACCAATGTTTATAGTGGCATTATTCATCATTGCCAAAAATTGGAAAAAAAAATGTCTATCAACAGATTCAACAGATGGATGGATAAACAAATTGTGGTATATACATACAATGGAATATTACTCAGCTGTAAGAAGGAATGCAGTGTTAATACATGAGATAACATTTATGAATCTCACAGACCTTATGTTGAGTGAAGCAATACAGGCACTGAAGGAAAGATATTACATCAACTTACTGATAGGAATTAAGCAAATTGAGCAGATTCAACAAGCTAGAGTCTGGAAGAAAGGTTTATCAGACAGAAAGGGTGAAGAAGTTTGTGAGCCAATTCCCATATGGGCAAAATCTATGGTAAGGTGGAAAGATGTAGTTGTGCAGTGGATGGGGATGATAATGGTGCAATGATACTATTGGGTTGGACAGTGCAGGTCTGTGAAGGGATAGGGTGGGAAGAGTGGGTTGCACTGTCCATGGAACTGGTGGGAGGGTTGAGGGAGAGATCAGGTGAACTCTGGGGATTTGTGAGTAGGTGATTGCAACTACAACATTGTGAATGTTCTCTTGGAAATCATTGACCATGATTAGTAGCAAAGTTTCAATACTTGTACATCAGTTATAACAAATGTACCATTCATGTATAAAATGATATTAATAGTGTAAGGGGAAAAGAGAGAGGTTGATAGTAATATGGGAACCCCCTATATTCTGTGTGTGACTTTTCTGTAAACTAAAACTTCTTTGAAGACAAAATGAAAAATGTAAGGCCCTGGGGAAATGAACAGAAAAAAAATGTCACGATACACACAAGACAACAGATCTTACAGTGAAGAAAAGTATAATATCAATAATTTTTTTAAATTTTATATTTTTTATTATTCCAATTTTTAAAAACTTTTAAATATCATGTTATTGTTAAAACTATCATTGTTATTTCATTTTCTTATTAATTGTATTTGGTTATTTTGTTGGCTTCATTTTTGAAGAAATTTTGGTTCACAGAAGGGTTACATCTGTGGCAGGGGTGGATCATTGGTGTGGGGTGTCAGTGATGGGGGATTCATGGTAGAAGGTTCACCTAAAGCATACCTATAACATACATGAATGTGTTCAAGTGTTCATGGGAAATTGCCAAGGTGAGTAGATATTCACACACTAACCAAAAGAATATTGAATTACCAAACTGGAGAGCTCTGCCACATAGAATCCCCTGAGTACAGGAGCAGTATCTAGTGAAGGAGAAAGGGCCATTTTTAACTTGAAAATGATGACTGTACTTATGAATCTTAACTTTTGAAATTGAAACTTAATCTAGTATTATAGCGTGTCAAAGAGTTACCTCCTGAGAGCTTCCTTTTTGCTCAAGTGTGGCCTCTCTCTAAGCCAAACTCAGCATATAGTGCAGTACCTTCCCTCCAATGTGGGACATGACTCTCAGGGATGAGCCTCACTGGCACTGAGGGATTATTATCAAACACCAACTAGTACCACAATTGGAAAAATACCTTGAGCAAAACTGGGAAGGGGTAAAGACAAGTGAGGTTATATGGCTAAGAAACTTCAATGTGTGTCAGGAGGTCATCCCAGATGTTAGGCTTTTGCATGTCTCATCAGGATGTCATCAGCTGCCAAAGTAAATATTGCTTCAAATAGTGGGGTTCCTGAGGGCTCTGGAGACATCCAGACACTATAGGAAAGACAGACAGCCCAGGAGTTTGGCATCCTGCCACTGGGCTCTACTTTGGAACTTATGCTCCCCAGTTTGTGACAGAGTTGGACTCAGTTGTGGTTTCACTACACATGGCTCTTGTGTCCCTTCTAGTTTAACCTATAGTTTGTATTAGATTTTATAGGTGTCTCTCCAAGAGTCTGAAAACTTTGTGCTTTCCATGTGCCAGTTGGACCCTGAATCTCAACAGAGTTTTCACACTTACACTTCAGTTCAGTGGACTCACCCAGGACAATCAACAGGAACATGATGATGGACAATGATCATCCCAAGGAACAAAGAGTCTGCAACTACAAGCAAGATAGTCCCATCCATCTCCCCTATGAGATGTAAGCATCCTCTCAGTTGGAGGCCAAGTGGACATCACCATCCTGGGATCCTCAGGATTGGGGAATGAATGATGGACTAAAGTAGACTTACTGTTATTCTTCTGTAGATTTACTGTGATTCTAACAATGGAAGAACTCTTTTCATTGAAGTGGAGGCAGTGACCACTGGATGTTCTGGGGGGGAAGGAGAGGGAAAATAGGTGTAATATGGGGACATTTTTTGAGACTTGGGAATCATCCTGAATGACATTGCAAAGATAGATACAGACCATTGAATATCTTTTGTGGGAGAGAGTGTAAAATACCATGTAAACTATAATCCATGCTTAGTGGCAATGCTTCAAAATGTGTTCATCAATTATAACAAATGTACAACACTAATGAAGGATGTTGTTAATGGCAATGGTGTGGGGACATATGGGAATCCCCTATATTTTTTATGTAACATTTATGTAATCTAAGTATTTTTAATGAAAATTTTCAAAAATTATTTAAAAAACCATATGGATTTTATAAACAAAAACTCAGTTCCATTCTCCTTTAGAAACTGAATTCCCATGGAACATTGTCAGGGTTCCATAGAACTCAGATTTCAGATGAGGATTCTACTATCTTCTCCTGGGATGAGGTAGCTTCTTTGCCTGAGATGGTGTCAGCTGTTCTGAGGCTTCTTCTGTCCAGATCCTCCTGGGGCTACTGATCCATAAGCAGTTGGGGGGTTTCTGTGACATTACAAGGGATGGAGTAGAGGTTCTTACATTGGAGGTGGGCTATAGTAGTCTGAATGGAGATTTTCACAGAAATGTGTGCATTCCCAGCCAGAAACCATGCTTTTTCAAAGTTAGGATGTCTTAGGGTAGGTCATCAAGCACTTCCTCCCTCTGCCATAGAGAATGTGTTGCTCTCAGTTTCTTTTGCCAGCTCTCCTGCCTGTGCACCTTCACCAGTTCATTTTTTAACCTCTTCAGCTCCTGTTTCTGCTGCTCCAACTTATAGTGCAAGTGTTGACAGACTTATTCCCTTTCTTTTACTTCCTTGTTCATGGCCACCATCAATCTCTGCTGCAAATACTGGTGCCACTGTCTGGATTAGCACAGTGTTGAGGGTGGCTGCTGCCTCTTCAGCATCTCCTGGTAGAAGATGTGGCAGCTGAATCTCTCTTTCATGGCACATTTTGTGTGCTCCAGGATGATCTCCAAGGAGGAGAACAGCTGGCAGCAGGTCACACAGAGGAAGCCCTGCTTCCTGGTGACCAACCAGTATATGGACACTGCACAAGGCCTCTCTTCTTCCTTCACCTCACAGTGGACTAAGGCGTACATACCTCAGCAACTCCTGGAGGGTATCCAAGAGTAGACTAAACTTGGTATTGGTTATACTAGTGGGAGAGCAAATTCTATGGTGCTCTTTTTGGAGAGCTTAGTTTGAAATAGTGGGATGTTTTCCCAAGGGTGAAAATGTAATTTTGGTTTGCCACTCAACACCTATCCCTTTTACAATGTGAACCTTGATAATACATGCACAGCTGACCCACTGATCTCTGAAGAAGGTCTGTAGCTTGATGAATTTGAACTCTCCTCAGATGAAGCTGAGGGAGCCCTCCCTGATATCCTTGGAATCTAACTAGGCTTGGAACTTGGACTTAATGATTTTGATGCTGTAGGCTGCTCAGAACCTTCTTTTGAGTTGGAGCCTCGAGAATGACAAGTACATGAGTGATCTGTGCCCAGGGATTCAAAGCTACAAACCCACCACTCTGGTCTTATGCATCCCTGGAAATTTCTCCATCCTTATCATGCCCCAAATTTGTGAAATCACATTGCTTATTCTCCCTCCTTGGGGAAGACTTCTGTGAACAATGTCCTGTGCATAATTATATTAATCATAATATTGCCTTATAGCAAGGGATTTACTCTTTGAAAATGCTGTAATGCTTAATGGGATTTCGTGATTATAATTGGAGACTTTTCTGTTTTAATTTTCTTCTTATTTTGGCATTTACTTTTTGAATGCCAATTGAATTTTCTCCTTTGGAACATGAAAATGGTCTCATATTCCTGAACCTTTGTAATATTATGTGAATCTCTGGAAGAAATTTTCTATGTAAGTAAATTTCTAACCAAATTTCAAGTGGGAACACTCAAACAGGACACATGGTAACTTCTATTTAATCTAATTTTAAAGGAAAGCTAATATAGCATTAATCATATTTAGAGAAAAATAATTTGTATATTTTGTCAAGGCTCTTACAGGTCTTCTTTGTACCTCTCAAAACAAAGGAACAAAAGAAAGTTAAAATTGCCTTACTCAGAACAGAAGCTCCACTTAACATGCCCTTATGAAGTGATCTCCTTCAAGGTGAAGGTAGAAAATAGATGTCCATGTCTGAAAGCTTTGATTTCACAAACCTCAGATGTCAGATGACTATGACAAAAACCTCAACTAAGGTTTGGGGAATCAAGGTGATGTTAACCTAAGGATATCCACAGGTTTCTGAATAAGAGGAAAGGATTGGACTGTGCAGGATGCAGAAAGAAAAAGATGGAGGCATAACTTTTGTGGTGGCAGGGCATGGAAAAATGTGGAAATCCAGCAAGAGACAGGATAGAGAGGAGGGACCTCCATGGAGGGTGTTAGAGGCCAGAAAGTGGACCAATGGTGAACAAGAAGCAGAGATGAGCCACTAGAGGGCAGCACAGGGATGAATTGGAGAAGGAGTGAGGGAGGGCCAAAGTGACTGGGGAAAGAGTACACATCTAGGATTTATAGCAGAAGATCAGTTTAGGGAAAGCAGGAATTAAAACTGTGGACCTGAATTGGGGTTATACTGTTATAGACTCTTAGGTTCTTTGCAAGATGTGGGTAGAAGATAGAGAAGTGCCTGATCTCAGAATGGGGCAGTAGGGCTAAAAAATATAGAGACCTCTAGAAAGAACATGAGATACTGTGCTCAATCATGATACCCACTCCCATAAAGTCATGATCAATTTCATTTTATTAATTCCTCCAAAGATGCATTCAATCTAATTAGAAAATGTATTAAAAATGAAATATGAATCTAACCATTCTTTCCAAGGCTCACACCCCTCTATCACAGTGGCCTATTTAGTCCTTCCTTTTCCATCTATATAAAGCAGTTAGATTTCAGACCTGACAATTGGGTAATTAGCCTTTGTCTATTCTGGAAAGCCCTTCACACTCAACATAGAATTTTTGTTTGCTCATTTACCCTTCATTTATCTATTCCTATATTAGTTGTTTACAAAATGATGGGAAGTACTTCTTCAGTGAAAGACACAGTGGGATCTATCCTTTCACTCCAAATCATTTATTTTCTTTCCTTTGGCCTTTTCCAAGAGCAATCAGGGGAAATCTGACCCAGGGGAAATCATACGTATCACAATCCAACTCTAATCAATCATAGGAAATTTTCCTTCCATCCTTACCTAAAGGCTTAAAGGCCTCTTCATTCCCAATCACTGTTTCATCTTGTCTGGATGGATATGAACCAAAAACAGCTTCTGAAGGATTTTTATCCATCTTCCTAGTTCTAGATAGTGTCCCAAACTCTCCTGAGTTGGAGACTCTGATTTAGTCCTGAATATCTATCAGTTGGTAGCCAAATTTGCTCACAAGGCAGATTTCATATTGTCAACCAAATGGAAGAGCAAATAGGATCTGAGTGAACACCAAGACTTCCAGTAATTCTTGTGTGACATCACCATTGACACAACTCAGTTCTATGTGCTCAGTTTGATGCTAAATATGGCAGAAAGTAACACATGAAGATTGTTGAAGCAAGGGATTGGTGGTGGGGAGAAAGATTTTATAATAAAAATGAACTGAAACTTCTCCCTGCTCTCAATGAAGTGGCCACACATTGAGGAAGAGTAACTGGAGAGCAGTAACTGATAACTATGATTGACTGTTGCTTTCTCCTAACCTCTCATTTGACTCTGTTTGAAACCTGTTTCTCCAGCCCTGGTCACAAAATGCCCCCACTCAGAACCACTCTCAGTTCCCTTTGCCTCTGAGTCATCATAGATGCTGTTCCCTCTGATGGGAAGGTTTTCTCTCCTTCCTTCCCTGTCTCATCCTGCCTCAGAGACTCATGGTGTTTAAGAGAGTTGGGCTCCTGCATTTCAGGTCCAGCTCCACCCCTTTCTGGTCATGTGATCATAGACATTTCAGCTGACCTTCCCATGCCTTATTTCCCTCATCTGTAAAATAGGGAGTGCTCTATCAATTTCATAGTGTTGTAGGTGGGATGAAATAGGCTAATACATGTGAACACTGAAAACAGTGAGTGGCTGGTACAGAATAAGACATTGTGAATATTTGCTGATATGTTATACTTAGGTAACAGTATACTGAGCATAACCTAACTAGGTGATTTTCCTGCTAAATATTTTCTGAGAACCAAATTATCCCCCATTGGTGCACTAATCATGGTTGATGGGAGATTTTCAGTCACAACTCTGTCTCCTCCAAAGAGAATGAAGCAACTGGGGGTAAAGAACAGTTTTAACTCATCTTTGTGGCTCCAGAAAATATGACAGTGTCTGGCACATAATGGATACTTGATATACATTTGTTGAATCAACAAATGTATGGTGACTCTTCCAATGGAAACATCCACCATAGATATCTAGTAGAAGAGTAGAATGGGATTGTGTGATCTGGTTCCTGGAAATGTCATCACTCAAAAGTGGCACCAGGAAGGGAGATGAGCCATTCGCCTGTTAGTTTACAGCTGACCTTGTGAAGAGGACATAGCAACTGAGCTCAGAAAGAAATGAGCCCCAGGGAGAGAGATGAGCCTTATACCAGCCTACAGCTGAGATTGGAAGAAGCTGGACCCTTGGAGCCTTAAGAAGGAGAGGAAGGCTGAACCCTTGCAGATGTCACCTGCATCTTGCTTCAACATGTGGCAACAGACTTTGATAAGGAATTGAGATGGACTTTTTAGAGCCTTGTAACTGTAAGCTTTTACTCCAAATAAATACACTTTATAAAAAAAAAAAGTGGAATCTTGGCCACTGTTATTTCATCTACTCACTCTGAGACCCAGGAAATGTTATTGTGAATGTCCTTAGCCCCTTCATGTACTTCCCTTTGGGGTCTCTGGAACAGGGTTATGACTGTTCTCACAAAAAAAATGACTGAGCTCAGGACCTCTGAGATCACCTATCTGGGAGATTTAGGAGTACAATCATGTAAAACTCCATTGTTCTCTGCTTGCATCAATCCTCTGTATTTTTTCTTGGGGCCACATGCTGATAACACAGTGGATTGCAGATACATGAGTAAGTACAGTTAGGGGCAGCTGAGCCTAGGCCAGACTAGAAGAATCTCAAATTGCCAATATGAAAAATGGTGAGTGCAGTGAATGTTGTTTGAAACCTCTACTTTTGCGGTTCATTTGCTATAAAGCAAAAATATAAGTAAAACAATTTTTGTCATGGCCTGTTTCTCTCCAAATGTGAGGGAACTTCTCCTAGGTCATTTCATTTTCCCAAGCATCTGGCATAGACCTCAGATCTGAAAGGCTGGGCCTGAGTGAACATCACCATGCTTTTGGCTACAGATTTGCTGCATCCATCCTTTGAAGAGGAAAAGAGAAAACATAAAAGGAAACAGTTCAAAGTCCATGTTCTTATTTTATGGATGTAAAATGTCCAGGTTGCTTCAAGATTATTATTGATTTCAGCTATGCTCAGACAGTGATTCTTTGTGTAGGTTGTTCAATAGTGTTGTGCCAGCCTATGGGAGGAAAGGCCAGACTTTCATTCAGAAAAAAACAACATTAATAACTAATACTTCTAATTTCCTGAACTTGTTTTACATTGAAGAATGCCTTAACAATTCAGCAATTCTATTTAACCTAACTGGTTTTGTAATTCTATTTCATCGACCTGATTTTGTAAGGTATACAGCTGTGATCTCCAATGTACATCTGGCATAGCATCTGATATGTAGACCTTATACAGTAAATCTCAGTTCACTGAATGAGTGAATTATGGATAGATATTTATAGGGGTGAATCTAGGCATAAAATTATATATGCAACAAGAAATTTTTATGTTTTTTAAGTATTTGAAACTCTATGTTGGATATGCCTGCTTAACAAATGGTAGAAAACCTAAGACAATTACTTCTTAGAGTACCACCTAATGTCTATGGTTCTGCAGTTTTCTCCAGGATATAATGAAGTACCAAGGCATTGGAAAAGAGGCTTAACACACCATTTTTCCTGAAGCATTGACTCTGCTGCTTCCACCCCCTATTTAAATCCGGGCAGCTTGACAAGACCAGGAGTACCATTAGCAAATTTAGCTCCCTAAGTCCACCATTTCCCTCTGAATTGTTGCCACTTACTCCAGGACAGTATCAATAAGTAGGGCCCTGACCTTTCCTAACATCTAGGACTCTCCTTTCCCACACCAACCCACCTTCTCCTCAGCCTCCAGTTCACTTGGTGTGACCACTTCAATGAACTGATTATGAAACAAATCTGAAGAATTATATATTTTTGGCAGCTTCTGCTTTCCATAGCCCAACTACCTCCTTGAACTAGGTAGGGAAAGAAGTGAAACAGAGGGAAATTTCACATTCACTTTATGTTGTAATAAATTGTCTTGTCATATATTTTTAAAAGTCCTCAGAAAAAAAATTCCACTGGTTCTCTTAAAAGTTACAAGATGAAAAAAGAGATGTTTCAATTTTGCCATAATCTACATGGAAAGATGCAAAGAGCAGAAGATACAAGGAATAACTCCCCATCCATTCCTTATGATGTCTCCACTCTCACACTTCCCCTTGGAAGTCACTGAAAATACTACATAGTTTCTCACACCTCCACAATGAGCATCATTCATGTTATCACAAGAAGGAATTGTTTTGTGTCTTATTGTCTGCTGAAAAATTATTTTCAAAATTGAAAACCAACAATGAGGCAGATAAAACAATAAAATGAAACAAATGAAATTGAGTTTTACTTATATGTAATGACCTTCCAGTATTTTCAAAGATTTTACTTATACTGGTGGCACAGTAAAGATAGAAGCTATTAATATTCCCCCTAGCTTCCTCCAAAGGAACCTATGACCTTTTACATGAGTTACTGCACTTTTGGGAAAAAGAAATGTTAAGACACTTCAGCAATTCCTGAGCAATGGCTCTGAACTGACACTAATTCCAGGAGACCCTAATCATCACTGTGGTCAACCAGTCAGAGTAGGGGCTTATGGAGGTCAGGTGATCGATGGAGTTTTAGTTCAGGTCCATATCACAGGGGATCCATTGGGACCCTAAACCAATTCTATGGTTACTTCCCCAGTTCCAGATGAATAATTGGAATAGACAGACTCAACATAGCAAAATCCCCACTTTGGTTCGCTGACATATTGAATAAGGACTATTATGGTAGGAAAGGCCAAGTGGAAGCCATTTGAACTGCTGCTGTGTAACAAATAGTACATTAAAAGTAATACCATGGAAGCAGTTGTAGCTCTGTGGTTGACTGTCTGCCTCACATGTATGAGGTCCCAGGTGTAATCCCTGGTACCTGCATAAAAAAATACCCAAAAAATCTGCATTTAACAGTGTAATTGAATAACAAAGTTGATTTTAGACTCTCTCTGCCTAGAGGAGGCTGCATCAAATCTCAGTGCATATTTTTGTCCTTCTCTCCCATTTCTAAGCAAGCTCTGTTCTTTCTCCCCATTTCCTAATAAATTATTTTTATTGGACTAACTAAAAAAAAGGTAAAAATAATCCTAAGGGATTTTAGAGATTAGTGCCATTACCAAAGACGTGAAGGATGTAGTAGTGGTGATTCCCACCACATCCCCATTCAACTGTCCTATTTGGGTCAGTGGATATTGAATGATGACACGGATTATCATATACTTAATAAGGCAGTGACTCCAATTGTAGCTGCGTTTCCAGATGTGATATCACTGCTTGAACAAAGAACACATTCATTCACTGGTACTTGGCATGTAGCTAATGATTTGGCAATTTTTCCCTGATTCCTATTAGTAAAAACCACAAGAAATAGTTTCCCTTCAGCTGGCAAGAACAGCAATACACTTTCAGTGTCCTACTTCGGGAATATATAAACTCTCCCACCGTATCTCATAATCTAGTCTGTAGGAACAGTTATAACTTTTCCATAAGGCAATGCACTAGTCCATTACATTGATGACACTATGCTGACTGGATCCAGTGATAAAATTGTAGCAACTACTATAGTCTTATTGATAAGATATTTGCATGTCAAAAGATGTGAAATAAATCCAACAAGAATTCAGGGGTCTTTCACCTCAGTGAAATATCTAGGCATCCAGTGCTGTGGGACATCAAGATATCCCTTCTAAGATAAAGGATAAGCTGCTATATCTGCCCCTTTCTATAGCCAAAAATGAGGTACAATGTCTAGTTAACTTCTATGGATTTTCAAGGAAAGATATTCTTCATTTTGGTGGGCTACTCCAGTCCATTTAACAAGTGACCCAAAAACTCATAAAGTTGGATGTACAAAGTGGTATATATAAGACCATGCCTGAGAAGACCCTGAAGATTCAAACAAGTTATAAAATTTGAAAGCATATTCAGCCATAAAACTGAAGGTAGTTATGATACATGATATAACATGAATGACCATTGAAAACACCATTGTAAGTGAAATAAGCCAAATCCAAAGTATAAATACTGTATGATTACACTTATATGAAATATCTAGAAAAGAAAATTCATAGATACAGAAGAAAACTAGAGGTTACCATGGGCCAGGGTAAGGAGAAATAGATAGTTTTTCCTTTAAGAATTTCTGGTTTGGTTGATGAAAAATTTTGATAATGGGAGGTGGTGATGTTATCAAGACACTGTAAAAACAATCAATGGTACTAAATTGTAAACTTATGGTTAAAATGGCCAATTTTATGGTACATATATGTTACTACAAGGAAAAAGGAAGAGACCAACATGATTAAATACAAAATAAGTGGCCTGGCATATAGTGTATAAACTAGAGGAAGTGAATGCTGGGCCTCATTAATTGAGTTAAATTATTTAACAAATTGAACAGTGTAAGCACTATTACATATAATACTATTACAAATCAATATGGAGTTAGGGTTTAAGCTGGCTTATGAAGCAATGGAGGGTCAGTTCATTCATTCATTCATTCTCCCAAAAGAATTTGGAGTGTGTTTGCAAAATATTTACAAGCACTGTACTAGACTCTGGAGGTGAAATGGAGTCAAAACAGATCAGGTTCTAGACTTCAGGAAACTTGGAATAAAGGGAGGACAATAAACAGGTAACTGGATAAAATAAATATACATTATTTTCAATGCAGGGTAGGAATTAAGAAGACTTTTATATTCACTAATATATGTGTGGGGATCTACTTTACACAGATTTACTTTTATCTCAGCAATGACATGACAAGCAGACTGAGACCTGAAGGATGAGAAGGAGCCAGCCATGCAAAGTACTAAGGAGAAAGCACTTCAAGCAAAAGTCAAAGCAAAGGCAATTCCATGAGGTGGAAAAGGCACTTAGCCCTTTGAAGGAACAAAACTGAGCATGGGGAAGAGGGTTGAATATTCAAAAAGAGAAATAGGCAAAAAGAAGTTCTCAGGGAGCCTTGTAGGCTATAGCAACTGTGGGTTTCATTCATAGCCTCCCTATATGTAAAGGGGGGGATGATGTTGTGATGGGGTGGGAGCAGGTCAGAATCACTAGGTTGAACAAGACAGTTCATGGACAAGTGAATACAGCAGCCTGACTGTAGAAAGCAGCTGTGGTGGAAGCAGAAGGAGATAAGGCTGGAGTACAGCATTCATGTTATATTATAAAGAGCTAAAGTTAGCTTCAACTTATATTTCCTGTAAGCAATAGCACTTTGTTGATTATTTACCATAAGAACACTTATGTGAAATAAAAACTGTCCAACATATTAGAGTAGGGAATGCAAAAACATGTAAAATTTGGTCCCTACTGATTTTACTGAATCAATCCTAAAAGTTGTGTCTTAGGACTATGACATATATTGCATATATAGATGTTAAAATCTTCAATCCAATGTTATAATTATTGCTTTATAGAATATCATATATCTTAAAGCAAGCAATAAATAAGAAAATATGTAACTAAAGATTCTATTATATGAATGCACATTGTTTTTTTTTTCAATGCTCTACATTTCTCTCTAAAGATTTGAGTAACAGCTTGGAATAATTTCTTTTCAGACTTAAGTACTTCCTTTAGTATTTCCTGTAAAGAATGTATACTATGTATATATTCTCTCAGTCTTTTTTTTTATCTGGAATTGTCTTTATTTTACTTTCCTTTTTGAAGGTTAGCTTTGCTGGGTATACAATTCTTGGCCAAGGCATTTCTTTCAGAACTTTGACTTTGTCAGCACACTTCCTCATGGCATCCAGCCATTAATCATAGTTTTGTTTCCTTCTATGTAAATAATTCTTTTCCTTTGTTGTTTTGTAGATTTTCTCTTTATCTTTGGTTTTCATAGTTTGACTGTGATGTGTCTAGGTGTGTATCTATTTATATTTATCCTATTTGAGTTTGTTGAGGTTTGGATGTATAGATTAATGTTTCTCATTGCATTTGAGAAATTTTCAGTCATTATTTCTTTAAATATATATTATGACCTTTTCCATCACTCCTTCTGGGTGCACCATTACACATATTTTGGTGTATTATAGGTTTCTGAGGTTTATTCAATTAATTTGTCTTTTTTACTGATAGTGAGAGGAGATAACTTAAATTAATCTGCCCTTAAGTACTCAGATTAATTCTTTTGCCATCTTGAAACTTGAGCTTTCCTACTGGATTTTTCACATCCATAATTGTTTTCCATTTCTTACTAAAATTTCAATTTGTTCTTTTTATATCATTTCTATTTCAATTTTGTGAGTTTCATTTTGTTCCTTCCTTGTAACCCTACTTTATTTCATCCCTTAACAAGATTTAGTTAATTTCTCAAACATATTTATAATTACTGCTTTGAACTCTGCTAATTCCAAGTCTGAGGATATTAAAAGACAGTTTCTATTAACTATGTTTTTCCTGTGTATGAGTCACTTCATTTATTTTGGAAATTTATCATTTTAGATAATATATTGCAGGATATCTGGATTCTGATACCTCCCCTGAAATTTTTGGTTGGTGCTGCTCCTACTGCTCTTGTTATTGATTGTTTCTTTGTTCACTTATTCCTGTGACTGAGTGAAGTTCTTTTATTAATCCTAAAAAGAAACTAAACCATTCCTGTGTGTGTGAGACCTTTTTGCCTGGACTATGCCAGTGAGGAATGACTCAGTTGAATCTCTGCCCTCTTGCTGGAACTGATAAAAACAGACAGAGAGAGACACACACAAAGGAAAAGGGAGTCACCATATTTGATTCTGTAATGTGAGAGAAAGGACTCCAATTTTACCCATAGCTCAACTGTAAAATGAGGAGCCCATGAAAGTCTCAAAGAGCTGAATTTCATGGAGAGATGAGCAATATGCCTGATAACATGCAGCTGAACTCCAGAAGAAAGGGGAACAGCTTAGACTGATTTAGGAGGTCTAATTGCTTAAAGTTGTGATCCTGGAGCTGTGCTTCAAGAGATGGTGAGCCTGGAGAGGAAAGCAGAGACCTTTGCAGAGGTTGGTGGACATCTTGATTCCATGTGGCCAGAAAACAAGATCAACAATAGTTGACTTTGAGATAAAGTCCCACTGATGGTGCCTTGAGGTAGATATTTCATGACCTCAGATCTATAAAATTTACCCCAAATAAATACCCTAAATAAAAGCCAACCCATTTCTGGCACTTGGCATTGGCAGCCCTTTGGCAAACTAAAACAATAATTGGTACCTAGAGAATTGGGTGTCATTGCTTGCAATTATCAAAGATGTTGGAAAGGCTTTATAAATGGGTAAAGGGGTATTTTTGGAGGAATTGTGAGATGACTGATTAAAATGTCTAGATTTCTTTGAAAAGACTATTGGTTAAGGTATGTATGCTAAAGATGATAACATTTTAGTGGAAATGGTGAACCTATTATTGGAAACTAGTAGAAAGTCAACTCTTGTTTAATGTTGCAGAGAACTTGGTAAAATTGACTCCTGATATTAGTTGGAAGGCAGAAATTGAAAATGATAATCTTGGACATTTAGTTGAGGAGACTTCCAGATTAAATGTGGAAAATGCAGCCTGGCTTCTCCTTATAGCTTATAACAAAATGTGAGAGGAAAGAGATAAGCTAAGAACTGAACTGTTGGGCACAAAGAAACCAGAAATTGATGATTTGGGAAATTCCAAGTTCCAGAAATCAAGCCCCCAGAGGATAACATGTAAATTAGAATGCAACCTTTTGTCAAGCCCATGGAAGCAGTGGGACCCATGAGGACCTGAGGAGAAAAAAAAACATCATTCTATAGATGACTCTCAGACTTTGAAATCTAATGGAGTATGTCCTGTAAGTTTTTGAAACTCTCTGGAACCAGTGGTGCCCATTTTCCTTACATTTTCTCCTTATGGTAATGCAAATGTTCATCCTATATCTGTTCCTCCTTTGTATATTGGAAGCAGATAATTTGTTTTTCGAGTTTCACAGGTCTACAGCCAGAGGGGAACTTTGCCTCAAGACAAACTGCATGCCTATAATTGATTTTGATGTGACATTGTACTTAGCATTACTTTCCATGGAAAGATTCTTTGTAGAGAACCATCTGTTGGCAGGATGGCAAACTGCAAGAAGTAAAAAAGCTTTATGGAGTTCCATACCCCTTGAATCTGGTGTACATCTCTTTAGCAGGTCCCTGCCCTTGTTTTGATAACTTAAGCTTGACAATTTTAAATATTTAGAATAAGTTGAACCAAGACTCAAAGAGGAGCCATGAAACAAAACCACTAGGAAAAAGAGAGTTTGACTGTCAGAGTAAATTCACCAATATAATCAAATGCCTAGACATCAGCAAAAAAATACAAGCAATATGAAGAATCAGGAAGATATAGTCCAGCCAAAGGAACAAATCAAAAATCATGATAAGAAGCTAATTTAAGGATTTAAGGAAACTAATCAATGGTGGCCACACAAATCTCCAAAATCCATTCAGGGAGTTGAAGGAAAATATGGCTAAACAGATAAAAGATATTCCAAAGACTGTGAGCATAAGGAGTAAGTTGAAACCCTTCAAAGAGTAGTAACTAACAGAGATATGGGAATGAAAGACACAATGGATGAGATGAAAAATACATAAGAGGCATATAACAGCAGATTTGAATTGGCTGAGGAAAGAATTGGTGAATTAGAAGACAGAGTTTCTGAACTGGAAAATAGAGGAAAGGAGAAAAGGAAAAGAATGGAAAAATTGAACTGGTTCCAAGGGAAGAGACTGACAGTGCAAAATGTACAAACAATATGCTATATGTATCCCAGAAGGAGAAGAGAATGGGAAAGGGGCAGAAAGAATATTTGAGGTAATAATAACTGAAAATTTTCCAACCATTATGAAAGACATAAATAATGATATCCAAGAAGAGCAATGCACCCCAAACAGAATAAATCTGAACAAACCTTCTCAGAGACACCTACTATTCAAAATGTCAACTTCCAGCCATAAGGAGAGGATTCTGAGTCCAGCAAGTGAATGGTAATTCATCGCATACAAGTCAAGCTCAATAAAACTAAGTGCTGATAACTCATCAGAAACTATGGAGGTGAAAAGAAAGTGGTTATGATATATTCAAGGTACTGAAAGAAAAATATTGCCAGCCAAGATTTCTTTATCCAGAAAAACTGTCCTTCAAAAATATCAGAATGAGTTTAAAGTCTTCACAGACAAAAATTGAAAGAGTATGTTAACAAAAGACCATATTTACAAGACATATTAAAGATACTGCTACAGCCTTAAAGGAAAAAATCAGGGGCAAGAGGCTTGGAAAAGTATATCAAAATAAAGGTTATTAGTAAGGGTAACTTAAAATGTAAAAAGACAGAGAATAATAAGATATGAAAATGGAAGCCAAAGATAAAATAGATGAGGTATGTAATGCCTTTACATTAATAACATTGAACATTAATAGCTTGAATTGCCCAATCAAAAGACATAGACTGACAGAATGAATAAAAAATATAAGCCATCTATATGCTGTCTACAAGAGACTCAACTTAGATGCAAGGACACAATCAGGCTGAAAGTTAAAGGTTGGAAAAAAATATTCCATGCAAACAGTAGCCAAAAAGATCTGGAGTAGTAATACTCATATCAGACAAAATAGATTTTAAATGCAAAATTTATAAGAGATGAAGAAGGCCATTATGGATTACTTAAAGGAGCAATTAACCAGGAAGAAATAGCAATTATAAATGTATATGTACCTAATCAGAGTGCACCAAAATATACGAGGCATACTGTTAAAACTGAAGGGAGAAATAAATGTCTCAACAATAATAGTTGGAGACTTTACTACACCATTCTTTCCATTGGATAGAACATCTGGACAGAGGATAAATAAGAAAACAGAGAGCATTAATAAAATGATAAATGAAATAGACCTCATAGATGTTTATAGAAAATTACACCCCAAAACAACAGGATATGAATTCTTCTCAAGTGCTCACTGATTCTTCTCCAGGATAGACCATATGTTTGGTCTCAAGACAGGTCTCAATAAATTAAAAAAGATTGAAATTATACAAAGCATGTTTTCTGATCATAATGGAAATTTCATGGTTGGAGAAAACTTGTCTACAACTCATCCAGCCTTGTTACCTTAATTCGGCTATTCGTGTCATGGAGTTGAAGAAAAAGGCAAGGTGTTAACCAAGATGCAATTCACTGGAGCACTTCCGAAATAAGAAAAACTAGGAAAGAAAGCTAAAGGTGAGCTACTACCTAGGAGTTACATCTAAACAGAGTACTCCTTCTTTCTGCCCATACGATCTGATTCTTCCAAAAGGGTTCTAGTGAAAAGAATGATACACTTACAAAGATGAAGAGAACAGGAAATAAATAGGGTAGGATTCATGCTGAAGAGCAAAGAGTGATTGTATCACAAGGAAAATTTGTATCCCAAGACCATGGGCTGAGTGTACAAGAATTTTGTACTTTATATTTAAAAAGTCTATCTCAATGCCTTCCACCAAGGGGCTGGGGACTCAATGTCCTACCAATGAGGCCCAATAAAAGCCTTAGTCATAATTTAATCAAGTACGAGTGAAATCTCTGAACCCAATCAAATCTAATATGCCTAGAGGAACAAACTAACTTACAAACATAATCCAATATCTATTTTTGGAATTCATAAATAATGCCAAACTGCTAGATTCTACTTGCTGATGGATTTGGCGAAGTTCTAAGTGGTTGGGTGTCAGTCTGGCTCTGAGTGAAAATTTAAATATGGTAGATCTAATGGGAAAATTTTGAAAGGATTGAATGCCATAATTCTCCCCTTCCACATCTCCACAGCCTGCATTCCATGCTCATGTTATGTGTTGGGATGTAGGCCATGTCCTCATGTCTCAGAACTTTGAATTTCATTTCTAGTAATTTTGGCCTTCTGCTGCTGGGAGTGACTTTATGCATAATCAACTTGCCATCAGAGAATAAAAGCAATATCTTTGAGTTGTAAATGATTAAAACATGTACTATAATGTACTAGATGTATTCTTTTCCTGGGAATGAAACACTTTGATCCTTTGCAAACATGCCTTGTGTGCTTTGTATTCAGTATTACCTATTTTTATTTTCTGAATGGATGTTTAGATATTCTTTATATGAAAAATAATTTCCGGTTTAAAATAGGCTATTTTAATAAAATAACTATATTTCTTTTTACGAAAATCCTATTTTTCAATGATATAAAAAAATTTAAGGTGGCAGATTTTTAAGGAAGTATTATTTTATTTAAAAGAGTCTGTATCCATTTGTGTGAAAAGAATCCAAAAGGGTTCATATTTGCTTTAAAGCATATGCTATGTCTCTTTCCATTTACAACACTGCTACTTTACTTATATTGGAGAAAGAGATGTCAATATATCAATATATTACATGGTTAATAATATGTTTTTTGAAAAATATTATTTTAGAGATAGCTGTAAGATCATATTTGAAGGCAACACTCTCAATACCAGTCAACATCCTTACAAAAGATTTTGATGCCAGATTGACTGGAATTACCAAATATGTTTCAGCTTTGTATGTTGGGGGTGAGCTGCCCTGAGATTATACAGTCCTCTCCTTGCCCTACCCCTTTAAAGAAATTTGTATTTTTTTCTAGAGTGCTCCTGAATTGGTCTTTGTGTATTTTTAAAAAGTGCTTGGAGAATTATATAAATGACATTACAAAAATATTATAAACCCTGTGTATTCTACTGTGCTTAACACTGCATTACCCTGTGCAAGGATTTTGCATTTTTTAATTCATTTGTCCATTCTTTCTAACAAAATATTCTTATTAGCTAATATTTCCTAAATTGTTTCTTGTCAGGTTTCAATAATGCCACCTCATCCTCTCTCCCTCTTTTTCCCTCCCTACAACTTTTTCCTTCCTTCCTTTCTCCTTTTCTCTCTCTCTCTCTTTATTGAGAAGCCACCATATGTGAACTGTTGGGTAGTCTGTAATTTGGCACACAAACAACTCTTACTGGGTTTTCATGGCCTGTTTTTACCTTTATAGTATGATTTTATTTCACAACAATGTCATGTAGTTGGACTGTAATCAACAGAAGGTAATCTACCTAAATAATTCTGAAAAGTCTTGTCAAAAACCCTTATTTGCAGTATTGGTTCCTACCTATGATTCAGAGTCACCTCTTTCTAGATTTGGACTCTTCTGGAAAGTTACAGGAGCTCTAATATTCACAACGGTGATAAGCTGGCTGAAGTCTCTGCTAAGAATGGCTGGAACTTTTCCCCAGGAAAAATTTCATGGGGACAGTCACTCCCTCTCTTCCAGCTTTGAATCATTCAGGTCATCTAGTAGAAGGAAATGAGGACCTACCTGCAGGTCTGATGGGGCCAGTTTTCACTCTTTAAAAGCAAACAAAAGAAGGGATACACACACAGAGGCACACATATATACATTAACTCTGTTCTGATTTCCTCTAAATTTTGTTGATACACCTAAATTTTTTTTGAAGTGAAAATAATTAAATTTTACCCTTACTCCTCAGGAGAAAGAGAAAAAAGGCCTATCTCAAGAGATTTCAAAGTGAGTTGGGAGGTCACTCCAGAGGTTATGGTTATGCACATTCCAGGAGGATCTCATTGACTACCACAGTAAACAGATTCTCAAACAAGGGTGCTCCTGAGGGATCAAGAGACATCTAGAGCAGTAGGTAGGGAGACAACTCCAGAAAATCAATACCCAATTGGTAGGCCTTACCTTAAATATATAATAACCTATCAAAGTTGGACTCATTTATAATTTTCCTATACATGGTTCTTCTTCCCCTTTTATGTGAACCTATAATTAGCACTATACCCATTAAATATCTGTCCAGAGACTTAAACCTTCAGAGTGTTTATATGCCTGTTGAGCCCTGAATCTCGGTAGAGTTGCAGCCAACACCTACTCTCCAGTTCATGAGACTCACCCAAGACAACTAGCAAAATGATGATGATGGACAATATCCATCCCAAAAATCAGACAGCACCTACAACTGCAAGCAAGACAGTTCCATCCATCTGTTGCATGGGATCAAAGCCCCTTCTCAATCAGAAACAGAGTGGGTATCACTATATCCAAATCCTCAATAAAGAGTAATGAACACACATAAGGGGGAGAATGCAACTATGGTCCAAAGTAGACTTATTATTCTAGTAATGGAAGAACATGTAACTTTGATATAAAGACTGTGGTCAACAGAGGTTCTGAGGGGAGGGAGAGGGAAGAATAAGTGTAACATGGGGAATTGTTTTAGACATTGGAATTGTTCTGCATGATGTTGTGATGACAGATACAGGCAATTATACATTTTGTCAAAACTGAATAAAATTGTGTGGTGTGAAGTGTAAAACATAAAGTAAACTATAGACCATGGTTAGTAAAAATGCTTCAATATGTACTCATCAATTGTAACTAATGTACCACACTAATGAAAGATATTGTTAATGGAAGAAAGTTTGGGAGAGGGAAGGGTTAGAGTATAGGGAAATTTCCTATATTTTTGATATAACATTTATGTATTCTAAAGCTTCTTTAAAAAGAAAGAAAAAGTCTATCTCAGGGCAATGCTGGATCCTGTTCAGAACACAGTTTTCAGATTTTATTGTCTATAATCATAGGTAGCAGTTACCTATGAGTAAGCCTGGTATTTATACCACTAATCAACATGGTGTCTTTCAATGGATAGAGATTACTGTACTTACTTTTCATTTATGAGATGGATGCACTGTTTCTTAATTGAACTTATGCTCATAATGGGGTCAGTATAAACAATAAAACTTTGGCTCTTCACCTCTAGTCTTGGATGCAAATCCATTCTTGAGAGCAGGTCCAAGAATATGGCTCTGAACAATGACAGCTGTCCTTACATGGGCAGAGCTGACAACCACAACTATTTACCTAATGGTCATCAGCTCCCAATAAGCACACCACCTGGAAAATAAGTTACATATCTGATCCTTATATTTCTATTCTTACTGTAGATTCAGTAAAGATTGTAAGGCATCTGGAGATGTCTAAGAATTAAATTTTTAGAGAGTGGATAAATAATAAAAAATAATAAAATGATCAGACTAAAATGATTAATAGAATTCTCACAAAATAATGGGAACAATTTTTTTAATGCAGGACCACTAAACAGCTTATAAACTTGATCAAATAAATTGCCTAGAGACATATGTACAATCTTAAAACTAATTAAAAATTAAGATGGAGTTCCTATTTTTTAAATGCTCAGTGTATATTACATTAGTAAGAAAAAGAGTTACTTAAAAATTATCATTACTTGAGTTACTTGGGATATTGAGTCCCCAACTACTAAGGGTAAATATGAGTGTACACTATATGACACTATATATATAAAGTATAAAACCAGACAAAACTATTTGATGCAATTATAATTCAGGTTAATTGTTATCTTTGGGAGTAGGGAGAAGTAAGTAGAAGGGAGCATGAGTGGGTCATCTGGGAATGCTGTTTATTTGATGATTCTTGATCTGTACCCATATGATATTTCAAGGAGATATTTTTTCAAGTTTGTATCTTTAGTACTTCAGGATGCAAATATACGTGAGAGGAATGAAAAAGTGAAACAGTATTCAATGCATACTGCTCTATAATTTGGGTTACTCTCATTCACACAGAAAAATAGACCATTTTAAATGTTCAATGCAATTTAAGGTTTGAGGTATACATAATCCTTTATTTTTCTTAATTATTTGACATGCACATAAAGATTCAAGTACCCATGTCTTTTCATAAGCAATGTCATAAAGGTGGCCAACTGAATAGAAATTTTTTACTCTTATAAATTATATCTCACCCCAGGACTACTTTCAGAGAAGAAATATTTAATGTTCCAATGATATGTGTAGCAGTTTGATATGGTTTATGAATTCTAAAAATAGATATTGTACTATGTTTTTAAACTGATCTGTACCTGGGTATGATTAAATTATGATTAGGGCTTTGATTGGGCCATGTCAGTAGGATATTGAGTCCCCAACTACTAAGGGTAAAGGGAGCCCAAAACTGCCTAGCAGAGCAGAGGAGTTAGTTGGAGTTTTGATGCTGGAGTTTTGAGCTAGAGCCCAGAAAGTAAGCACACAAAGGAGAAGAGTAGCTGAGCCTGGAAAGAATCAAGCCCCAGGGAGAGAGACAGAGCTGGTCCCTGAAAGTCTCCAGCTGGCTTTGTGGGTAAAACAGAGGAGCAGAGCCCAGAGAGAAATGACCCCTGAGAAGAGAGGAACCCAGGAAGCCTGAACCCTGGCAGATGTCAGCAACCATCTTGCTCCAACACATGGCAATAGACTTAGTTGAGGGAAGTAACTTACACTTTATGACCTGGTAACTGAAAGTTTCTATCCCAAATAAATACCCTTTATAAAAACCAACTGATTTCTGGTATTTTGCTTCAGCATCCCATTGGCTGATTAATACAGAATATATTACAGAAAGTGGGGTTGTGCTTTTGCAATTACCAAGGTACTGGAATGATTTTATACATGGATAAGGGGTATTGTTTGGAGGAATTGTGAGATGATTGATGGAAAAGGCCTAAATAGATTTGAAGAGACTGTAGATAGGGATATGAATCCTAAAGAGGCTTTTTTGAGGCCTTAGAAGTAAATGATGAAACTATTATTTGAAACTGAGGGAAAGGCAATCCATGTTTTAAAGTTGCAAAGAACTTAGCAAGATTAATTCTTGGTGTTTTGTGGAAGACAGAATTTGAAAATGGTGATCCTGGTCATTTAGCTGAAGAAATTTCCAAAGTAAACATGGAAAATGTGGCTTGGCTTCTCCTTGCAGCCTACAGCAAAATTCTAGATGAGATAGATAAGCTGGGGGTTGAACTTTGAGGCACAAAGAAATCAGAAACTACTTCTGGAATTTCCAAGCCTCTAGAAATCAAGCTCTCAGATGATAGCACTCCCTTTGCCTGTAACAGATTTTTGATCAATACACTCATTCCAATAGATTCTTGAAGTATCAGCTTAAAGTTGATTCCCTCCACAATAATTTCTTTGAGGAGGTGAAAGGGAGGCTTGGTAGGGATTGGGATGGCTCTTGGTGGCCACTAGGTGTTTTAGGTAAAGGGAGACAAAAACTACACCCTCTCCCTAGGGACAGCATACATCTAGTACCCAGTTGATGCAAAGGAATAAAGCACATTCCTGTTTCTCAATTCAGGTAATTGTTGAAGGACCATCCCAGCTCTAGAGCTCCCTGTATTCATCAGTTTTCTGCAGAGAAAGAGAACCAAGAGGAGAAAACCCTCATGAAGTTGATGTTGAATTCCCCAGGAGAATCAATTTGTGGGCTGATGTAGACATAGAAATTCTCCTCTCTGGCTATTGAAATCAATACTTCTCCTTTTAAGGCCTGCAACTGATTAAATAAGATTTCTCTCATTCCTGAAGGCAATCTGTTTTGTTGATTGTAGATGTAATCAGCTATAGATGCAACAGACTGACTAATGGTTTAAATCCACCAAAAACCCTCACAAAAACAATCAGACCAGTGCTTGCTTGACCAAATAACTGGACATCATAGCCTAGTCAACACATGAACCTTAATCCTCACACTTTCTGTGGTATCAGCTGAGTCCACTGTACAAAGTGACCTGCAACTGAATTTCTCTTTTTCCTCAGTCTTCTTTCCTCCCTGATCCCTCCTGAAAGCCCTCCCCAATAAACCCCTAGAGTCATACCTCAGATTATGAGAGTCACAGGGAAACTGACCTACAAAGTTGGTCAAAAAAAGTGGAATCATTTTAAGAAAGAGACTCATTTAGGAAATGAGATCTTGGAGCTGAGTCATCTGCCACTGCCTGGGAATGAGGAACTTCTCACTAGTGGTAGGTCCAGAACTCAGAGTTCTTGGCCCAAGAGCAGTGTAATTGTAAATCTTAACACCTGAAGAACTGGAAGAGGGTGCACAGCAGGGTGCAATATTTCAGGTATCTCATTAGGTCATTGAAGTAGTCATTTAAAGACAATAGAACTGGATGGTTGTTGCGGGCTACTATCAATGCATTTAAAATAAAGACAATAAAAAAACGTTTGATTAATCACTAATTTAATCATGAGTGTAAAAGCCAGAGAACCTCCTTGGCAGTAGATAATGAGACTCTCATCTTCTAGAGCCACTCAGCAGACAACATGAAAATCAGGCTCAGAGCTTAAATTAGAAGGGAATAGAACACCAGTGAAGGCAAAATCCTCAATCCCAGCAAGTGAGTCTTGTCAAAGGCATGGCCTTATTTGGGAATGAATGTGATCCTGAGACTGTAGATAAATGTGTACACACCAATGTTCTTAAAAGTCCTTGAAACTCTAGATGTCTTTGAAACATTTTGGGTCTGCAGAAGTGGTCCAATCCTATCCCACCCTGGTTTGAAAATAATACAGATATTCTTGCCATGCAAAAAAATCCACACATCATTCCCTTATGGGATCTTAACAACTCTCCTGAGCCATAGAAGTGGATGTGATGGGAGAGGACAGGTGGTACTGAGTGCAGCAGAGGTAAAAGTAGTCAATATTCCTATGATTGTCTGTCAGGTAAGGAAGCATCTGCATCTAAGCATCAAAAACCTATACATGTAATTCCATATATAGACTAAGAGAGGTGTTTTTGTAAAACTATATGAGAGAAATCAATTGCAGTGTCTGAGGGAATGATTTCTATTATCTTCAATTTCTCTCCATCCACACAGTCATGAATCACACCCTATCATTTTATTAACCAAAAGATGAAACAAATATCTAGATATTGTTCTAACACATCTACCCCCACTCACTTCCCCAGAAAGGCATTCCTTAATCCCCTAATCCTAAATAGTATCCCTAGTTACCTCTACTCTTTTTTATAATGTTTTAATATTCTTCAAGGTTCTTATCACAATGTGAGATGTTTATTGGTATGATTGATTAATCAATCAAGTGTTTGTCTTTTGACTGCCAAAGGCAAAAACTGCACCAGACAATATTAAACAGCCAAGGATGACTTTTTTCAGGGGGATGCTACAGCAGAGGAGAGAGAGTAGAACTCAATTTCATTGAAACAGAGACATAAAGCTATTAAAAGTTTGGAGAAAAACCTCTGGAAAATAGTAATGGTGATTAATCACTGGGACGGATGAGGATTTTATTGAGGTTGAACTTAGGATGGGTCAGTTCCACAGAGAGGGGTGAGGGATTTTCGGAGGTTGTGATTGGTGTGACTTCATTTATCATGTTTTCCTTTGCAATAATTAGACTGACTGGAGTCTGTAAGGACTAGGAGTGAGGAAGAATATAAGGAAATACCCAGATAGGAACCTCTCAGGCTCCTGGATAGCAGGGGTGAGAGGGAGAGAGAAGGGAGAGGTCAGGGCAAGTTTGATATTTAGAATAGCTAGGATCTGAAGTTGTCTTTTTCCTTATTTTCCCCTTCAGGCCCAATTGTTTTACTCTGAAGCTCAACACCTGTAAGGTTGATTTCAAGGTAGTCAGGAGAGGAGAGGGAACAGGTAGTGGCATGTGAGAAATGAGGCTCACAGCTTGATCTAGAAAAACTGAAACAGACTTTTTTTACCACCATGACTGATTTGATAATCAATATATCTCCAATACTTCCTGTAATGCCTCATCTATGGTAGATAATTGGCATTTTGTGTCAAATGAATGAATAAGTGAAAGAAGTTAATAGATTATGAAACTTATTGAAGAAACATTCCTGTGTATATACTAGGAGTATTTTAAGCTACATTGGGAAGAATATAAGAACAGACATTATTAGAAACCATTCTAACTTGATCAGGAAGGATAGTCTGTAAAATAAGCTTGGCCTTAGCCTCTGACACAAGTAACTAAAATAAAAATTCAAATTGGGGACATTATTATTGATCTTGCAGAAATAAAGAGAATTAGCAAGTAAAAATTTTTAACAAATATATGCCAAAAAATTAGATAATCTAGGTGGAATGGACATATTTCTAGAAATATGCAAATACTTCAACGTGACTCAAGAAAAAAGAGAAAATCTGAACAGACCTATAAGAGATTGACTCAATAGTAAAAAACAAATGCTCTAGACAAGATGATTTCACTGGTGAATTCTACAAAACATTCAAAGAATTACCAACACTTCTCAAATTCTTCCAAAAATGTGAAGAATAGAAAGCAGTCCCTAACTTATTCTATGAGTAGATTTACACTGTTACCAAAGTCAAGTAAAGATAGCATAGGATCTGAAAATTTGAGACCAATTACCATTATGAACAAAAAATACAAAAATCCTCAACAATAAGAAACCAACCAGATGGCAGCAGAGTAAGTAGCTCTTAGAGTCAGTTTGAGCTACAGGGCAATTATTAATCACCCAGAGGTACATAAAGCATCTGTTTCATTGCTCCAGGAGACCAGAAAATCATCCTGGAACATCCTTGAAAGAATGGAAGGACCATACTTACTTCCATAAGTAGAGTACTCCATGCCACAAAGGCCAGTGTCCATCTTCCACTGGAGGCACAAACCACCTTGGGACTTATTCTGCTGCTGGAATTGGATGCTCCACATCCAAAAAATGGGAGAAGAGAGACAGTTCAGCACCAACTTCAGCTAATGATTAGTAAATTTGGCTGGCTAAAGTACAATCCAAGAATGGCTAAAGTTTGGACATGTCCAAGTTAGAAAAAGGCTGGTAGCCACCATTTTATCTCCACCCCCACCATACAGGAAAGTGGAGTTGACTGAAATTCACAAAAATGGTAGCAACCAACTTCTTTCCATCCAAATCAGATTGCAGCCCTAGCTTAGGCTTCAACCTCACCTCTAGCAGGAAGGAGGCTGGCAGGCCCTGCCTCAGCCTCTCTGGGTAACTAGAGGTATATTTGGCTGGCACAGACTGAAGAGTTAGAAGTCTACTGGAGTAACTGAAGTCATTTTAGACACTCATGGTATAGACCGCTGTCCACACCTGCAGCTCCATTCCTGCCCTAGGCAGAGGAGGAAGGGGTGTGAAGCTTCATCAGTCTTTCTGGGCAACTAGAGTTTAGGCCTGCATGAATTGGATTATTACACATGGTTGAAGTTGTGTCCTTATCCTTGGCAGGAGAAAGTTAGGAGAAGAAGTTTCATCTGTCCCTGGGGCAATGAGAGCAGCCTGAGCCTCCACAGCTTACAGCACCAACTATGTACTTTGCTCCTTCTACACAATTGGCAAAGGGAGAAAGGGCAAGAAATCCATAAACTAAAGAGAGAAACTGCACCCAGAATAAATACATCTAGTAAGTCAGATGACAAGATGCCAACAAAAAATTACAATCCATATTAAGAAACAGAAAGATATGACCCAGTTAAAGGAACAAGATAAGCCTCCAGATGACATAAAGGAGTTAGACAACTAATCATAGATGTTCAAACAGATCTCCTTAATAAATTCAATGAGATGGCTAGAGAATGAGGATATTAAGACAACATTTGATGAGCAAAAAGAAGAATTTGAAAGCATACCTAGAAAAAGAGGAAATCATTGGAGAATGAAAGGCACAATAGATGAAATTAAAAACACACTGGAATCATATAATAGCAGATTTGAAGAGACAGAAGAAAGAATTTGTGAGCTTGAATAAATGTCCTTGGAAAATGAACATACAAAAGAACTGATGAAGAAAATAATGGAAAGAATTGAGCAATGTCTCAGGGAATAAAATGACAGCAAGAGACATGCAAACATATGTGTCATGTATGTTCCAGAAGGAGAAGAGAAAGGAAAAGGGGAGAAGCAATATTTGAAGAAATAATGTTAGAAAATTTCCCAGCCCTAATGAAGACATGGATATCCATGTCCAAGAAGTACAACATACTCCCATCCAAATAATCCAAATAGAACTGTGAGACACATACTAATCAGAAAGTCAAATGCCAAAGACAAAGAGTGAATTCTGAGAGCAACAAGAGAAAAGGAACACAGAACATATAAGGGATACACAATAAAATTAAATGCTGATTTCTCATCAGAAAACATGGAGACAAGAAGACAGTAGTATGATATATTTCAGATGCTGCAAGAGAAAAAATTCCAGTCAAAAATCTTATCTCCAACAAGATTGCCTTTCAAATATGAGGTGTGTTTAGAATAGTCACAGATAAACAGAAAATGAGAGTTTGAAACAAAGAGACCAGCTTTGCAGAAAACACTAAAGGGTGTTCTACAGTCTGAAAGGAAAAGACAGGAGAAAGAAGCTTGGAATAGAGTCTATAAATGAAGATTATATGAGTAAAAGTAACTAAAATTCTCAAAAGAGTGGTGAAAATAAAATAAGACATAAAACAAAAAGGTTAAAATGGGGGAAATAAGAACTGCCTTTTCAGTAATAACATTGAATGTTAATGGATTAAACTCCCCAATCAAAAGACACAGATGGGCAAAATGGATAAGAAAATATAAAGCCACCTATATGCTGTTTGCAAGAGACTCACCTTAGACCCAAGGATACCAATAGATTGAAAGTGAAAGACTGGGAAAAGATATTCCATGCTTTCAGTAGCAAAAACAAAAACAAAAAACCCAAAGCTTGAATACCTATACTTATATTATATGCAATAGACTTTTAAAATACACTAGTAATGTATAACCTGGGGAGGAAGTCAGGAAAAAAACATCCCATTTACAATAGCAACTAAAAGAATCAAATATTTAGGAATAATCTTCACCTATGATGTAAAACACTTGTATTCAGAAAACTACAATTCATTGTTAAAAGGAATTTTTAAAAGACCTAAATAATTGGAAGAATACTCCATGCTCACAGATTAAAAGACTAAATTTTATTAAGATGTCAATACTACCCAAATTGATATACAGAGGAAGACTGAGATGGACTACTGATGTTTAATGTACGTAGAAATTTTAATCAACTTTATTGTAAAAGTGTGCAGATGTATAGAGTTGATGGTAACACATAGTGAGTAACAGCTGATTTATAAATCAGATTGTGGCTGAAAAGGGTAGTCTAGGGATATAAATAGCAATTGAAAGAAAGCTAAAGAATAATCTAGGGACTGAATAACACAGTAAATCCAGAGGTGGATGAGAATTGTGGTTGATGGTACTGATGTAAAAATGTCCTTTGTGAGCTAGAGCAGATGTACATCACTATTGCAGGGTGGTGGGAATGCAGAGAAGCATGGGGAAAATACAACTGGAGTGACCTATGGACTGTGGTCAACAGTGATAATGTAATATTCATGCATCTAAGCCAAGGATGTATTGTGTTGATAATAGCGGAGTATAGAAGTATGCCAAATATATGTTATGGACCTGGTAAAGTCTGATGATATTATCTCATAAGCTTTAACAAATGTTCGACCACAATGTGGTGTGTTGATGGAGGGGTTTTGTATGGGAATCCTGCACATGTGCATGATTGTTTTGTAGGTTTAACAATTCTGTCATAAAACTATATTTAATAGCAAATAATAGGGTAAGTTGGGGGAAAATAAACCAAATGTAAGATAGACTATAGCTAGTAGTAAGATTTTGATGATATTCTTTCATCATTTGTAACAAAATGGCTCACAACAATGTAAGGTGTTGGTAATGGATTAATGTATGGGATCACTGTATGATGTCATGTATGTTGCTTTGTATGTTCACAACTTTTATTATAATCTTATTGTTTATGTATAGTCATATATAAAGGATATAATAATAGGGTGGGTTGAGGAGAAAATACACCAAATTTAAGATACTTTGGTTGGTAGTAATATTTTGGTAGGATGTTCTTTAATCATTAGTTAAAAATGTTTCACCACAATGCAAGATATTGTTGGTCAGATGAGGTATGATGTCCCTGTATGATGATATGTATGTTTGTTTTCTAAGTTCGCAACTATTACTATACACTTATTGTTTATGTATGTGTAATATACTTCAATAAATTTTAAAAATTATATTTTAATAATCTTCAATAAAATACTGGCACACTGAATTCAACACCATATTGACCTATAGCATGACCGAGGAAGATTTTCCCCAGAAATGTATTGATAGTTCAACATAAGAAAATCAGTCAATGTTAATTGATGTCAATCCAGAAAGACTGAAAGTTTTCCACCTAATATTGGTTACAAGACAATAATGTCTGCTTTCACCAATACTGTTCAACATTGTGCAAGAAGTTCTAGTAAGAGAAATTATAAAAGAAAAAGAAATAAAAGGCAACCAAATTTGAAAGGAAGAAGTAAAACTATATCTGTTCACAGAAGGCATGATCCTAAATGTAGAAAATTTCAAATAATTGAGAGGAAAATAATTAGAGCTAATAAAGCCTTTTAAAAATATTGAGGGATATATTATTAACATACAAAATTCAACCATGGTTCTTTCGCTATTTTTGGTAAGTGCTTTTCTAAGAAACAAGTCATCATTTCTTTGAATTGGCAATAGCATTTTTTAAAAATGGGAGAACATTATATATAGATTACAAAATACTGTAACTTGAGGCCAGGCACACATAACACAAACGCTTCTCTTTTTAAACCTTATTTTATGAATCTAGACTAGAGATGCCAGCAGCCATAAGCCCACCAGATGAGAAACCTGAGAAGATGGAAACTGCTTACAGATACCCAGAGGCCTTTTTTGATTCACAGATGGGACACAGACAGTCAAACACCTTCCTGGGCATAGTATAGCCCTGATTCAGATAGAAGGTCTCAGGGCAGCCTGTCTCTTGCAGTACTTCACTCCTGTAGATCCCCAATATCCCAATCTGTGCTCTCTATTTGGGGTAAAGCATTTCTGGATGTCTTCCTACCATCTTCACCTAAAGAATCTGACTAATATTCTCTCCAGCATATTTTTTCCTTTTTGACTATGGCTGAAATATTTTACTTTCAGATAAAGCTAATAAAGTTTTTAATGGTAATTAAATATTAAGTAAGAAATGAATTGTACACAAAGAAATAATGACCAATTCAGACACTTGCCTCCTCCTCCTCCTTACCTGTATGAGGTTGTATTCTTCACAGCTATGGGGACTTGTGCCCCTTGATCCCTGCTGCCTTTCAAGAGACCCTCGTTGACTCAAATCATGATTCTCCTATTTCTCTTCTGATATAGGGAAGAGTCACTCTTGGCAGAGCCCTAGGTGTTGGACAAAAAGGCTCTCAGACTGAGTCTGCAAGAGAGATCCCAGGAAAATCAAGACCATCTATTCAACAAATGGTGTTGGGAAAACTGGATAGCCATATCCAAAAGAAAGGAGGACCCCTATCTTACACCTTATACAAAGATTTACTCAAAATGGATCAAAGACCTAAATATAAAATCTGCAACCATAAAACTCAGAAGAAAATATAAGGAAACATCTTCAAGCCCTTGTGGTAGGTGGTGGTTTATGAAACCTTACACCCAAAGCATGAGCAACAAAAGAAAAAAATAGATAAATGGGACCTATTCAAACTTAAACACTTTTATGAATCAAAGGATTTTGTCAAGAGGTGAAAAGGAAACCCACTCAATGGGAGAAACTATTTATAAATATTTCCTCCAGAATCTAATTATAGAACTGCCATATGATCCAGCAATTTCTCTACTAAGAATATAGTCATAAGAACTGAAAATTGTGACATGAACAGACACTTGCACACTGATGTTCATAGTGGCATTATTCACAATTGCCAAAAGATGGAAACCACCCAAATGTCCTTTGACCAATGAATGGATAAACAAAATGTGTTATATATATATGATGAGATCTATGCTACAGTAACAATAAATAAAATTGGGACACATAGGATAACATGGATGATTGTTGAAGACATTATGCAAATGAATTAACCAGAAACAAAAGCACAAATATTGTGTGGTTTCACTAATATGAATTAAACTTGAAAAATAATTGCATCAAGTTAAAACCTAGAGTTTAGGTTATTAAGAGAAAATAGGAGGGCTGAGAAGGAGTAATGATGCTCAATGTGTGTAGAAGTTTTAACTTGCATGTAAAAGAGTGGAAATGGATAGAGTTGATGGTAACACATTAGAGTGAGCAGTAGCTCATTTATAAATGGGATTGTGGGTGAAAATGGTAGTCTAGGGATGTAAATGTCAATTGAAAGAAAGCTGGAGAGTAATGTACAGACTGAATAACACAGTGAACCCAGAGGTGGATGAGAATTATGGTTAATAGTACAAATGTTAGAATGTCCTGTGAAAAAAGTGAATGTAAGCCACTATAGCAGGGTGGTGAGAATGTGGAGAAGCACATGAAAAATAAAATTAATGTAACCTATGAACTATAGCCAACAGCAATATGGTAATATCATTGCATCAGTGACAAACATATACTGTGTTAATAATAGGGACATATGGAAAAAATATGCCAGGTGTATGGTATGGACCATAGTTACTGGTATTATCTGATGATATTATCTCATAATCTGTAACAAATGTTCCATAATAGTGTGGTGTGTTGGTGAAGGGATGTTGTATGGGAATTCCACACATGTGCATGATTGTTTTATAAATGCACAACTTCTGTAATGAAAACATGTTAAAAAATAAAATAAATAAAATAACTGGACAAAAGACTTAAATAGACAATTATCTGAAGAGGAAATACAAATGACTAAAAAGCACATGAAAAAAATGTTCAACATCATTAGCTATTAGGGAAATGCAGATAAAAACTACACTGAGTTATCATTTCACACCTCATAAAAAGTCCATTATTTAGAAAACAGAAAACTACAAGTGAGGAAGATGATGTGGATAAATAGGAACACTCCTTCACTGTTGGTGGGTATGTAGAATGATGCAGCCTTTCTAGAAGACAGTTTGGTGCTTCCTCGAGAAACTAAATATAGAACTACCATATGATCTAGCAATTCCTTTATGAGAAATATATTCAGAAGAAATGAAAGCAAGGACATGAACTGAAATTTGCACACTGACATTCATAGCAGCATTATTCAAAATTGCTAAAATATGGAAACAACCCAAGTGTCCATAAACTGAGATAATTTTTTAAATGTGGTATATAAATTCAATGAAATGCTATTCAGCTGTAAGAAGAAATGAAATTGGGATGAATATGACAACATGGATGAATCTTGAAGACATTAATCTGAGTTAGATAAGTCAAACACAAAAGGACAAATCTGTATAGTCTCACTAATATGAAGTAAAGTGAATAAACTCAGAGGTAAATTCTAGAGTGTAGGTTTACTAGTCTGCCTAAGGGGTGCTGATGCAAAGTACAGAAATCTGTTGGCTTTCATTAAGGGTATTTATTTGGGGTAGAAGCTTACAGTTACAAGGCCTTAAGGAATCCAACTCAGGTTGTTTTCTCACCAAAATTAGTTTCCATTTGTTGAAGTAAGACCATTGCTAATGATGTCTCTCTGGTCTCTCAGGGTTTCCTATATCAGTCTCTGGCATAGGCTTCATTTCCTTCTGGGTGTTCTCTGCTGCTCTGTTCTCTTCAGCTGCAAACTATTAGAATGGCTCATCTTTCCCCAGGGGCCCCAGGATCAAACATGAGAGAGCTCATTCTCTCTCTTCTCATGTCTTCTTGAATGAGTGCCCATTTATATAAGCCCAACAAGGGGGTGGGAACTCAATCTGAGTCACACCTTAATAATGAGTTCAAATCAAAAGCCCTAAATTGATTTTATCAAGTAAACTTAAAATCTTTGTATTTTATTCAAAGGATATCACACCCAGAAGAATAGATTAGTTTACAAACATAATCTTTCTATTTTGGGGTTTCATATAAAATATCAAACTGCCATAATAGTTTACCAGGAAATAGAATGTTTGTTGAAAATGGGAGCTGTTTCTTAACATATGTAGAATTTTTAATAAGGTTTATTGTAAATATGTGGAAATGAATAGAATTGATGGTAATATATTACAGTGAGAATAACTATCACTGCTGATTTATAAATTTGGTTGTGGCTGAGAAGAGTCTGTGGGTGTAATATTTCAACTGAAAGGAAGCTAGAGAATAATGTACAGGCTGTATAACAGTGATTTTGTTGGTGGATGAAGATTGTGGTTAATAGTATAAGAATGTTCTTTACAAGTTTTAAGAATATGGTGATACATGGGAAAATTACAACTACTGTAACAAATGGGTTATAGAAAATAGTAATATTGTAATTTTTTGAAACAATGGCAAAGAAGATATTATATCAATTATATAGAACATAAAAGATGTATAAGTGGGTATGGGATATTTCCTTTTGGTGTAATGCAAATGTTCTATAATTGACTGAGGTGATAGCACAACTTTGTGATGAATATGAGAGCCTCTGAGTGTACACTTTGAGTGGATTGTACAAAGCATGGGACTGTATAACACAATGAATCCTGTGGTGGAAGATGGACTGTGATTAATCAAACAAATATGATAACATTCTCTCATGAATAATATAACATATGATACTAATACAGGGTGTCAATAACCAGGTGGGTTGGTGGAAAATACACCAAATATAAGATATTGGCTATAGTTAGAAAGGTTTTGATGCTACTCTTTCATAGTTTGTAAAAACCGTTTCACAACAATGCAAGTAGTTGATGGTAGGGTAAAGTTTGGGAGCCCTGTAGGGTGATATGCTGCTTGTTTTCTAAGTTCACAATTTTTACTATACACTTATTGTTTATGAATATTCATATATGGATGATAATCTTCAATTTTAAAAAGTTTAATTTTTTTTAAATTTAAAAAACATAAGAAAGGAAAAACAAGTTAGTTTTAATTTAAAAGCCAATGCTGAATTTATTTTTAACTTAACCCTACTCTAGCCAAACAATAGTTTCCTTAACCTTAAACCTAACCCCCACCATATACTGTCCCTACTTCTAATTCTATAGTGAACCAAACCATAACCAACCACAGGTTGTATATAAAACTCTGACCATAACATTATCCATAACCCTAAGCATAATCTTTTATTTTTTTTAAAAAAAGATGTTTAGATTAAATAAAAGTTACATAAAAACATAGGGGATTCCCATAGGCCCCATTCCCTACACCTCCCACATTTCCCCACATTAACAACGTCCTTCTTTACCGTGGTATATTTGTTACAATTGCTGAAAATATTTTAAAGCATTGCCACTAAACATGTATTATAGTTTGCATTGTAGTATACACTCTCTCCTGCACAATTTTGTCCACAAAATGCCCCCATATTACATCTGTTTTTCTCTCTCCCTGTCCTCAGAAGCTCCAGTGGTCACTGCCTCCACATCAATTATATAATTTCTCCATTGCTAGAATCACAATTAGTAAGTCTACTTTAGTCCATATTTCATTCTCCCATCCTAGGGATTCTGGGAAGGTGATATCCATTCCACATCTAATTGAGAGGGGGCTTAGATACCATAGGGCAGACAGATGGGACTATCTTGCTTGAAGTTGTAGAGTCTCTCGGTTCCTTGGGATGGTCATTGTCTATTATCATCTCCTTGTTAGTTGTCCTGGTTGAGTCCAATGAAATATAGAATAGGTGTTGCAACTCTGTTGAGATGCAGGGCCCAGCTAGCACATGGATGGCCCAGAGATTTTGTCTCTTGGACATAAACCTATCAACTGTAGTTTTAATTATAGGTTCAAATAGAAGGGTCAGAAGAGCCATGTGTAGGGAAACCACAACTGAATCCAACTCTGTCACACTAGGAAGAATAAATTCCAAAGTAGGGCCCACTGTCAAGGCACAAAACTCCTGATCTATCTGTCCTGATTATTGTGTCTGGATTTCTCCAGAGCTCTCATAAGCTCTGCTATTTGAGGAAGTATTTACTTTGGCAGTCAATGGGCTACTGCTGAGATATGTATAGGTGGAACCTATGGAATGACCTCCCAACTCACTTTGAAGTCTCTTAGCCATATAAATTCATTTGCCTTTACTTTTTCCCCTTTTTGGTCAATATCTTTTTCCAGTTACATTGCTAATTTGTGCTTGGTAATAATCACTCGGTGACAGGGAGGCTCATCCCTGGAATTCATTTCCCATACTGAGGGGAAGGTAATGCACTTTCATGCTGAGTTTTGCTTAGAAAGGGGCCTCATTTGAGCAACAAGGAGGCTCTCAGGAGGTAACTATTAGGCACCCTAAGTGGTTTGTCATATATGTTTTGTCAATATTTTATTTCATTTATTGTCTTGAGTATTAATTTTCTTTAAGGTATATTTTGATAAATAGAAGTTATGATTTTGATTATGTTTAGTCAACTTTATATTTAATATAAAATTAAAAGTTTTATACTCAACAATTACATGTAAGCCTATCTAACTCAGACTCAGTTTTTGCATGGTCTATAGTAGGAATCAGTTTGTATTTTTCCAAGTGAAATCAAGTTGTTACAGCTTTCTTCCCCAGTGAATTGTTTTGATGCCTTTTTAAAAAATCAAGAGACTACATAGTTCTATATCTGGATTTTCTACCCTGTTAAGTTTATCTAATTGTCTTTCTTATGCCCATTCCATAAATCTTGTTTATTGTCACTTTACAGAAATCTTGAAAATCAATTATTGTAAATCCTTCAGCATTGATCCAGTTTTCAAGGTCTTTTGGATATTGTAGATACTATGCATTTCCATGTAAATCTGAGAATCATTTTTTTCAAATTTACAAAACGGCATTGTGGAAATTTTTGGATTGTGTAGAAATAAAATATTATATTGATGAGAACTGATATTTTATCAATAATGAGCCTTCTCAACCATGAACATAGTATATCTTTCTATATTTTAGTGCTTCTTTAGTTTTTCCCAGTTGTGTTTTGTACGATTTTGTGTAGAGACATTTCAAACTTTTATTATTTTTCATTATGCCACTTGCATTTTTAAGGTATTGTGAAAGAATTTTTAAAAAATTAAAAGCAACTAGTTTGCTGCTAATATAAACAAATATTATTGAATTTTTATGTTGACTTTGTATTCCAAGACCCTATTAAAGTCCCTTAATAATTGTAGTGCATTTTTGATGATTATGATTCAGGTGATTTTCTATGTAAAAAATACTATTGTAAATGAAGAGAGGTTAGTTTATTTCCATATATGTTTTCTCTCCCTCTGTCTCTCTCTCTGTCTCTCTCTGTCTCTCTCTCTCTCTCTCTCCTTTTCTGCACTTACTGCACTGACCTGGTTCTCCAGAATAATGTGAATAAAAGTGGCAAGAGAAGACATCCTTGCCTTTTTCCCAAATTAGAAGGAAAGCATGAAATGAATGATCTTTAGTGTTATATTTTTATCACGTTGAGTAAGTTCCTTTGAATGCTAGTTTGCTAAGCATTTTTTAAATGAATGAATGTGGAATTTGAACAAATGGTTTTACAATATCTAAAAGGATGATCAAATGGATTTTTCTTTTTTGTTTGTTTTTAGTTTATTAATGTTGAATTATATTAATTGATTTTTGCACTATTGGATGAATCATTGGCTTTATCCTTTCTGCATATTTCTTAGTTCAATTTACTTATATTTTCTCAAGGAATTTCTCCTAAAACAAAAGAATGAGGGGAAATTCAAAGGGACACAAGAGCCAAAGGAAAGAGCTTCAAAATTTAAACTATTTGGGAAAGAAAATAAATAAAGCAATATAGGATTATAACTTAATGAATAAAATAAATATGCATATATTTATATAATATAAATAATAGGGGTTGTGACCAATCTCCTCTGCAGATGACTCCAAATAATTTATGTAGATCCTCCCCCCTCAAGTAAATGGAGCACCAGGTGGGCCTAAGTGGGTACAATTAAGTGTAATAGGATATTTGGATGAGATTGGGGACAGAGAAAAACCTTGAGTGAATTATGTATTTTATACTTAAAAGAAACTGTTAATTATTTGGGGAAAAAGTCAGGTCTGAGTAAGATTTATATATACATATATATGTATATGTATATCACAATACTACTATATATATATATCACAAAAAATTCCTTCCTTTCATTCAATTTATATGAAAACTGTAACTAAATGAAAACAAATCAAAGTATTAAATAACTGAATATTGATTTATATTTTATACTAAGTCCCTATCTTTAAGCAGCTTTGCAATATAAAATAAAAGATCTTTAATGTCAAATGTAAAAAAAAAATAAAACACTAAAGAAATCCAAATAAGGTATGGAATTTATTTTAAAATAATGGATCAATTTTGTTTTGTTAATTGTGATGAATGTACCATAGTAATTTAAAATATTAATAATATAGGTTGCTGAGTGTGTGGTATGTGGGAACTATTTGTACTACTTTTGCAACTTTTCTGTAAATATGAAATTATTTTAAAATAAAAAATTATTTACATACAAAAATTAAGATTGATAGATGGATATTGGAATGGGTTCATGGATTGCAATAAAACAAGTATAGTAAAATGTTATTGGTAAAATCTATGTGGTGGCTATAAAAGTATTCAATGTAAACTTCCTTTAACTTTGCTGTGTGTTTGAAAATATTTATTACAAAATTAAAAGTATGTTAATTTCATTAAAATATTAGACTTATAAATCTTTCCTTTTTTATGAAATTCTCTTCTTCATTATTTACTGGCATGATTATATATACAAACTTTAAAAAATAAAAAAATTCATTGTTGCAATTTTCTTCTGGCCATTGTTCTATACATTTCATTTCATAACATTATTATTACTGGAAATGATTTTATCATAAGGATGTATAGTTAAAAGTTATTCCCACTGAGTATCAAGTCATGAGATATGCCACTCGAGTGTACAGTCTAGTGTTTATTACCCAGGCTGTCCTGGGCTGAGTTCCCATTTTGTGGGAAAGACTGTAATAAAGGAAGAGTCAAGACCATGGTTGGTTCTTGCTATATTCAGCAACAGGCATCTGCAAGGACATTGGAATCTTCTACTCTGGCAGCAGGTAGAAACCCAGGAAGTTGGAGCAAGGGAGGAGGGGGAAATGGTGATATTTCATTGTATTCTGTAGGAAAAACCACAAATCATGATTTTATGACTGATTTTGTTATTCCAGTTTTAACCTCCTGTTTTAGTTAGTCAGGAATGTAGGGTTAAAACTTCAGAAGTACCTTTATATTTTCTATACAAACTGAAAATAATTATAAACAGCATTAGTATTTTTTTGACATTTTAAATCATTTTAACAACTCCTCAAATGAATTAGACATTCAAGGCAGAGGGCCACTGGAACCTCCTTCTCCATTTCTTTTAATTTCTGGCTCCAATTTCTTGATTTTGGGGACAGCACAATGGTACTTATCTTTTCCATTGTCTCAGGGGTTTCACTTCCACATATGAGTCCTTGTATATAGAAATGAAACTCCACTTTCTTAGTCCCCCACCTCTTTAATGAAGATTTTAGAGGCGTGATGGAGGAGGAGTTTACTAGGCAATGGAAAGAACTTCAGATGCATAGATCTGTTTGTTAGAATGGCCCAAGTGGCAAGGCTGTTCTCATCACAGCATAGACCTGCTACAGGGCCTCAGTCAAAACTGAAAGCCACACATTTACCTGGCAAAAGCATTGAAGCATTGTTGCTGAGTGTGGAAATTGCTGCCTCCCAAACTCAAAGAAATTTACTAGGTACTGTACTTCCTTGTTAATAGTGGAAGTCATGAAATGTACTAATTTTCTCTCTATTTAGGAGGGGATGTCTCAATATAGACCAACCACTGCACTCAAAACAATTTCACTGATCATCACAGGATTTAACTCCTACCATCTGTAGCATCAAGGCCTCCAAGGTATTCACTACTTCTTGTTCACCTAGTCTAACATGACATAATTATCCTAAGGGAGCATTTTGATGAGGTCATTTATCCAAGATTCCAAGAGCCATTCTAACATTATGATAGCACCACCTCTGTGTCTTTGCCAGGTTTTAATTCCTGAATCATGGAAGAAAATTCTCTCATGAATAAACTCTTCCTTATCCTACTGATACCTCTTGATTATTCACCCTCAGGATTGTCGTATATATACTCTTCTGTCTGAGGCTGATATATGTTGGCTAGGTCCTGCAGCTCCTTTGAGGAATAACTCCCTTTCCTCCCATAGAAGGCCCATCACATATGTTGTGACTTAAAGCTAATTATTGGTTGTCAGAGAAGGGGAAGTTGTTAGAAGCTGTGGGGAAAGGGGTGGTTTCTTGCTAGGCAAAATATGTGTATTTGGATAACATTGGGGCAATCTTCATGACTTGGAATTTAGTAATGTATTCTTAGATTTGACACTAAAAGCACAAGCAACAAAAATAACAATAGATTATTTTGACTTCATCAAACTAAAATACCTTTTGTGCATCAAAAGATATTTTCAAGAAAGTGAAAGTTACATTACAGATTGGTAGAACATAGTTGCAAACTACATTGGATAAGGGCTTAATATCAAGAATTTTAAATAACTTTTATAATATAACAACTAAAAGACAACCCAATTAAAAATTGAGCAAATGACTTGAATAGATATTTTTCCAAAGAATATATATAAATGGACAATTTATGAAAAGATGTTCAATATCATTGGCCATTAGAGTAATGCATATCAAAACCATGATGAGATACCATTTACCCAGTAGGATGGCTACTATTTAAGAAAATAAGAAAGGAAGAAAAGTGTTCATGTGTTAGAAAGGATGTAGCAAATTTGGAACTCTAGTACATTTTGAGAGTGTAAAATGATGTGTCACCGTGGAAAGCAGCAATATGGCAGTTCCTCAAAAGAATTAAATAGAGAATTACATATGATTCCACCATCCCACTTCTAGGTATACACACCTAGGAAAATAAGGTCTAAAACAGATAATTGTACACCAATGTTTATAGTGAAACTATTTGCACTCACAAAAAGGTGTAAGCAACAAGTGCACATCAACAAATGTATAGATAAATGAAATATGGTACATACACACAATGAAATATTTGGCCATAAGAAAGAAAGAAGTTCTGAGACATCCTGAGCTATGGAAGAACCTTGAAAACAGTATGCTCAATGAAATAAGCAAGACACAAAAGGACAAATATTGTATGTTACTCATTAGAAATGTGTAGGAATAGCAAATCCAGGCATAAAGTAGATTAGAGTTTATCGGAGGATAGGAGGATGGGAAAGGCAGATGGTTATGTTTGAAGTATATGGAGGGTGGGTAAATAAAATTTTAAAAATTTTGGATTGGATATGGGGTTATGGTTAAGGTCAATGTTCCAGTTTAATGTTCACATTTGGGTTGGAGTGTGATTATAGTTAAGATTAGGGATTTGTTAGAGTTGGGCTAAATCAGAGTTAGGGATAAGTTTAGGGTGTCATTAGAGTTAGATTTAAAGGTAGGTTTAGGGTTTGCTGTAGACATTTCATTATGGGAATGGCATTTGTAGTTAAGGTTCATTTTAGAGTTAGTGTTAGCTTTGCTTATGGTTAGGATTATAATAAGGCTTTCAGTTAGGATTAGGCTTAGACAAAATTTATGTCTAGTTAGGGTTAGGGTTAGGTTAAAGATTCTGCCTAAAGTTAGGCTGAGGTTCGGATTAGTTTTAGGTTTAGAGTTAGGACTAGAATTAGGGGGTCAGTTAGGGTTATATTTTCATTTAGAATTAATATTAAGGTTAGATTAAGGCTTACGGTTAGGTGGGGCTGTATGTGAGGATAAGAGTTAAATTTATATTTGATGTTAGTGTCAGTGTTCATGATTAGATTTAATGGGGGAAATTAGGCTTATATTAGAGTTAAAATTTGGGTTACATTTATCATTAAGATTATGTGTAGGCACCAACTAGCAATGCAACTGGAGAGAGACCTTGATCAAAAGGGGGTAAATGTAAATACATATGAGTTTTTATGGCTAAGAGACTTCAAAGTGTGTCTGGAGTTCATTCCAGAGGCTAGGCTTATGCATGTCTCAGCAGGATCTCATTGACTGCCAAGTAAATACTTTCTCAAATAGTTGGGCTCCTGAGATCTCTGGAGACATCCAGACACTATAGTCAGGGCAGATAGCTCAGGAGTTTTGTTCCTTGAGAGTGGGCTCTACATTGGAATTTATGCTCCCCAGTGTGACAGTGTTAGACTCAGTTGTGGTTTCCCTAAACATGGCTCTTTTGACACTTCTATTTGAACCTATAATTAGTAGTAGAGTTGATAGGTGTATGTCCAAGAGACTAAATCTCTGTCCCATTCATGTACCAGCTGGGCCCTGAATTTCAAGAGTTGCAACAACTATGATCCAGGTCATTGGACTCACCAAGGACAACTAAAAAGGAAGTGATAGACAACAGCCATCCCAAGTAAATGAGAGAGTCTACAACTGCAAGCAAGATAGTCCTATCCATCTGCCCTACGAGATATAAGTTTCCCTTTAATTAGAGGTGGAATAGATATCACGATCCCAGAATCCTTAGGATTAGGGAATGAACTATGGACTAAAGTAAACTTACTGGTATTCTACTATAGATTTATTGTGATTCTAGTAATGGAAGAAATTATATAATTGATGTGGAGACAGTGGCCACTGGAGATTCTGAGGGGAAAGGGAGGGAAAAACAGGTGTAATATGGGGCATTATCAGGACTTAGGAATTGTCCTGAATGACACTGCAAGGACAGATACAGGCCATTATATATCTTGCCATAACACAAAATTGTGTGGGTGAGAATGTAAACTACAATGTAAACTGAAATCTATGCTTAGTGATAATGCTCCAAAATATGTTAATCAATTGAAACAAATATACCACAGTAATGAAGCATTTAGTTAACCAGGGAAAATGTGGCCATGGTAGGGAGCAAGCATATGGGCATCCCCTATATTTTTTATGTAACATTTATGCAATCTAAGTATCTTTTTTAAAAAATAATAAATATATTTTAAAAACTACTATAGGAATCACAGAAGATGGTGTAAGAAAGCTGCTTGGAGGCAGGGATGTTTGTAGGGCATAGGGGAAGCTCCAGTACCATTGGGGTAATTGCACAGAGCAGCTGGAGATGGGGCCTAGCTAAGAACCAAGGGAAAGGTGGGCAGCGGGTGATTATGGCATTTTAGCAGTCTCCAGATGAGCACTCAAGGAGTGGCCAGTAGTGGTGATCTGGCCAAAAAGGAATGACCTAGCCAGATGACAAAGTCTTGAGAGAGAGGCCCAATCATTTGTTTATTTTTTCCTCCCTTTCCTCACTCACACACCTGCAGAGGATTGGGTCACAGGATGATTGACTGATGGGCACAGGCAATCCATGAAAAGGAGCCTAGCCAGTCACCAATGGCCTGAGAGGAAAGTTCAGTTGTAGTTTTTTTCTTTTTTCTTTTCTCTTTTCTCTTTTCTTTTCTTTTTACATTTCTCCCTTTCCTCAACCAGGTACATGAAGAGAGGTGGGCCAAGTGGTGATTGACAAGCATGGGCACTGATTAGGAGGTCTCTATTTGGTCACTGGTGGCCTGAGAGGACAGAGCCACTTTTTCTTTTTGCTTTCTTTTCTTTTTTTTTCTTTCCTTTCTTTCTTTTCTTTTCTTTCTTTCTTTCTCTTTTTTTCTTTCTTTCTTTCTTTCTTTTCCTCCCTTCATCATCTAGGCCACATCTCACTTGCATTTTTATGCCAGTCCTTAACATATTGTTGACTCTGGACTCTTTGATGCAGGGCTGTGCCAGTGACAGCTGCAGCAGTTATGATGTGAATCAGTCCCAAAAATTCCTGCTATTAAAAGTCCAATCAGTCTTTTAGTTCTTTTTAAATAATGGTTGAGGAAATGCCACAGTAACTGGGATTCTTGAGACTGCTGCCAATGTCTGGTCATCTGAACTGGTAACCATAGTCCTTTTCTTCTTGCTATAAAAAAGAGTTTGATTTTCCTGCAAATATGAATTCTTAAGACATGTAAATGAAGAGAAATTAATGTTCCTTTCACCAAAAGTTACTTTTCCAATGATAAAACTATAGGATCTCGTACACATACTGTAAGAAATTGAGTTGATTTTCTTTTTAAAATAGTAATATCAGTTTTGCTGCCTTGCCTTACAAAAATTGGACCAGTTCCCCAAAATAATTTCCACAAATAACTTTGAGTTTTGTTAAGTTTAGTGTCCCATGGTTGTGGGATGTATCTTCCTTGATTTTTCCAAACTATTGAGCTGTTAGTAAATGCTGTATTACCAAAATTCCAGAAATAAGGATTACTGTCATTTGTGATTATGGTTGAATTATTAATGAACCAAGATATGGTTGTGTTTTTAATAGGTTTCAGCATCCCTATAAGGGCCCAATCCTTTACAATTCCATAGGAATCATTAAACAACACAACCTCTGTAAGCCCATGACAAATATGCCATTTGTCATTAAGTAGTCTGTTGTGAGATTGATTAAGATAAATTGGGTAAGACTCATCACTCTAAGTCAACAGCTCTAGAAAAGGTGAGTTGGTTATGTATGCCCAATAAATGTAATTATGATGTGGTATCTTACCTTGACCTAGTACTTTACCTATAATTAATCCAATGTAAAACCACCATGTCCATAGTTTAAGTCTTGGCAGCATCTTCAACTCTAGGCTTGATTCTTCTGGAGGGGATCCACTGCTCTTCTGTTTCTGTAATGATAAGAGCAAAACCTCAGCCCCAAAATTTTACCTCTCCTTTTCCCTATTTATTGGTTGTTTCATTTTTCTAATATATTGGTTTTCCACATTTTTCATTTTCATTCCCTTTTTTCTTAACCTCCCAATGTCTTTCTGCTGCTGTGGTATTAGAAATTTGTTGTCTATTAAGAAAATTTAAGGTAAGCAATGCTTTAGATAGTTTGTCTTTAGCAGATTCTCCTCCATCTCCCCCTTTTTGTTTATGCAACATTAATTTTAATAAGTGATTACTTTTTTCTACTATTGCTTGTCCCTGAGGGTTATATGGAATTCCTGTAACATGTTTAATATTCCAGTCACTGCAAAATTTTTTGAAAGATTGACTAAGATAGGCAGGCCAATTATCAGTTTTTAGCTGTGCTGGCAGGCCCATTACAGCAAAACAATGTAATAAATGAGAATGTACATGTGAGGCCTTTTCACCAGCTTGAGCAGTTGCCCAAATAAAATTAGAATATGTATCCACTGTCACATGCACATACTGAAGGCGGCCAAAAGAGGGCACATGCGTGACATCCATTTGCCAAATTTCATTAGGATGTTCTCCATGGGGATTAGTTCCTGGAGAGAAAGTGGGGGCATTTATGGGCCCACAAATAGGACATTGTCTAACAATCCTCTTACTTTCTTTTACTGTTAAGTGGGGATATTTATGACATAAGCCAGAAGCATTAGTATGTGTAAGTTTATGATAATCAGCAGCAGATTCTGTATGAGCAATAAGTTTATCTACTAAATCATTTTGTGAAGCCATAGGACCAGGAAGTTGAGAATGGGAATGAATATGAGTAATGTAGATTGGATTAGATCATTCATGAACAGTTTTTTGTAATTGTAGGAAAAGAACTTCTAATTCAGAAGCTGGAGTTATTTGAGCTGTTTCTATATGACAAACAACATGACAAACATAAGCAGAATCAGACACAATATTTAAAGGCTCAGAAACATCAGTTAGCAATTGAATAACAGCCATAAGTTCTACCTTTTGGGCAGATAAATAAGGCGTTTTCCAAGATTTTGTAGTTGGGCCTAAATAGCCTGCATTTCCATTACTGCTGCCATCAGTGTAGTAAGTTGGAGCAGCAGAGAGTGGTTGTTGTTTGACAACCTTAGGAAGAATACATGAAGTACGTTTTAAAAACTGTAAAAATTTTTGAATTTGGGAAGTGATTGTCAATTGTTCCAATAAAATCTGCTAAGGCCACTTGCCAAGAGTTACTGAACTGCCAGAGCTCAGAAAGCTTCTGCTTTGTAAGGTCTAATATGATTTTATCAGGATCTCTAGCCATAATCTCTCTCAGGCAAATATGGCCTTTGATATTATTGCTGAGATTTTTTCAGGATAGGTATGAAGTTTTTTTGTATCTTTGTTGGGTAGGAATATCCATTCTATTATGCCCTCCTCTTGCCAAAGTATCCCAGTAGGGGAATGGCAAGATGGAAATATTAAAAGAGAAATTGGAAGATTTATATTTATCCTTGTTAGCTGGCTATTTTGTACTTTTTTTCTAGCAATTTTAACTCCTCTTTTGCTTCTGGGCTTAAAATGCGAGGGCTATTTAAGTCAGGGTCTCCTGTTAGGGTATTGAAAAGATTAGTTAAAGCATAAGTTGGAATTCCTAAAGTAGGCCATACCCAATCAATATCACCCAGTAATTTCTGAAAATCATTTAAAGTATGTAAATTATCAGTTCAAGACTGGACCTTTTGTGGAGTTATAATATTTCTATTAATAGTATGGCCTAAATATTGTAAAGGAACCTGTTTTTGAAGTTTTTCTTCTGCTACTTGCAACCCATCTTGAGGAAGAATTTCTTTAGCCAGCTGAAATAATTGTTTCAGCTCTGAAGAATGCTCAGTGGCAAAAAGAATATTGTCCATATAATGAATAATCATAGCCTTAGGAAATTGTTTTCGTAAAATTTGTAATGGAATGTGAACAAAGGATTGACATAATGTAGGACTGTTCATCATTCCCTGAGTTAAAACTTTCCACTGATATAGTTCCGTAGGAGCTGAATGATTAATAGAAGAAATAGTAAATGCAAATTTTTCTCTATCATTTGGATTAAGAGGAATATTAAAGAAACAATCTTTTAAATCAATAATAATAATATGCCAATTTTGTGGGATCATAGCTGGGGATGGCAAACCAGGCTGTAAAGATCCCATAGGTTGAATAACTTTGTTAATTTTACACAAATCAGTTAACACGCGCCATTTGCCAGATTTCTTTTTAATTACAAAAACTGGAGAATTCCACAGACTAGTAGAGGGCTCAATATGCCCTGCCATTAACTGCTCCTGCACTAATTGTTTCAGGGCTTCCAATTTTTCTTTCAGAAGGGGCCACTGTTCTACGCAGATAGGTTTGTTTGTCAGCCATTTTAAAGGCAATGCGAAGCCCTTTGTAACAGTAGCCCCTACTCTAAATTTGAATATCCTAAGCCACGGTAGTCTCCAGTATGTCGCATTTCAGGTCGGGAAGGCGGAGCATATTGCATGTGAGTAATAAGATGTTTAGCTGTATCAGAAACATGAGGAATATTCAAATAAGCTCCCTATTGGTATAATAAGTCTCTTCCCCATAAATTAAGTCCAACATCCGCAACATAAGGTTGCAGAGCAGCCTCTTGTCCTTCTGGACCTTCTACCTTAAATATCTGAGTACTCTGGTAAACATCCATCATTGTGCCAATGCCAGTGAAAACTGTAGGCACCTTCTGCAAAGTCCAAGCTTGTGGCCAATATCGTTTAGCAATAATAGAAACATCAGCCGCAGTATCCACCAATCCTAAAAATATCTTTCCGTTTATTTTTATGGTAATTTCAGGCCTTTCATCTCCAATTGCTGTTTGCCAGAAAACTTTATGCCCAGTGGAACCAAATTCTTCTGCACATTTTAAAGGAGGTTTACGATATGGTAACAAAAGAAGTTGAGCTATGCTATCTCCTAATTCAATCTGATAGGGAGTTAAAGTTTATACCAATAAACAAATTTCTCCATCAAAATTGGAGTTAATGATCCCGGTTTGCACCAAAACACCTTGGGTCGTAAGACTGTTACGGCCAATAATGAAATCTACATTGTTTTTTGGGATAGGCCCTTTAATTCCTGTTCTTATTTTTTGTATACCAAGTGAAGGCATAATGAACTTGGTTTCAGCTGAGGGAAGATCGACAGCTGCACTACCTTTGGTAACTGCCTTAAGCTCTGTTACAGGCTGGAGTGATCTGCTCTGATGTTGACTGGGTAGGTTTGAGCAAGGCTGGGAAATGTGCTCATATTGTTTGTCTGAGGGCCTTGAGCGAGGGCCGCTTGGAAGTTTCCTGACTTATTAATGAGACTGCCATTTTTATGATATTTAGAATGGCATTCCTTGGCCCAGTGCAACCCTTTCTGACATATAGGACATACACGAGTTGGTATTGATCTATTATTGCCGCTAGGTGGCGATCTTACACCAGTTTTGGCTCGGCAGTCTTTTTTCATATGACCTGGTTTCCCACATTTAAAGCAATTTAAATTATTAATCATAGGACTATGTCCCTTTATAGCTGCTGTAAGAAGGGTCATGTTATATGTATTAGACCCAATGTCTTGGCATGCTCTTATATAATCCTGTAAAGTACCTCCATTTGCCTTTATTGGACGCAAAGCCTTTTTACACTCACTATTAGCATTATCAAAAGCCAACATCAGAATAAGCATCTCTTTAAGGTCAAGCTGAGTTACTGTCTTGTTGACTACATCTGCCAGCCTAGCTACAAATTCAACGTAAGGTTCAGTATTTCCTTGAACAATTTTTGAAAATGATTGTACAGCCTGTCCAAGGGTGGAGATTCATCTCCAGGCAGCTAGGCAGCACAATAGAACTTGTACAATGACAATATCATCATACTGAGCTTGGCAAGGAACCCCAGCCCATTGACCTATTCCTAATATTTGTTCCGCAGTAATAGGCACTGGTGGATTTTGCTGTTGATTTCATCGTGCTACAATATTAGCTTCATCAGCCCACCAAGTTTTAAATTGTAAAATTCTGCTGGACTAATAACAGCTCGAACTAACAAATCCCAGTCCCAGGGTATTAATCTGTCTGCTTGTGCCATTCCTTGCACCAATCCTTGAGTATAAGGAGAATTAACACCATATTGAGTGCATGCTTGTTTTAATTCTTTGATAGTTTTAAAAGGAATAGGAGCATCCTCATACTGTACACCCCCTTGGGGATTGTCATCATCTGCTGGAATTTGAGTTACTGTTACTGGAAAAGTAGAAAGGAGTTGCATAGCCTCTGAATCTCCCTCTCTACTTCCCTGTGCTATACTTTTCATAATTGAAGAGGATGGTGCTGGCACAAAAATATAAACTTTAGGAGGGTCATCAAATGTTGTAAAAAATGGATCAGCAGATACCTTAGGTGGTGCAGATGCTGGTTCAAAAGACAATAAATCATAATTTGGAGCAGATGGCATAGTGACCACTGGAAAAGCTCCATAAACCACCTCTTTCCTTTCCTTCTTTCTATTAGACATAAGTCTATCTGTCCCTGCTTGTTCACTAATCCCCTCATTTATATTTTCATCAAAATCACCATTAGCTTGTTCTGCTATTGGTCCAGCAATAGCTGTATCCTGTTTACAATCTTCATCCTCATCTGATTGTAAAGGTTCAAGAGCAACAGAAATAAGACTACACAAAGACCATACATGAAGGGTAATTATTTCTCCCTCCTGAGGAGCTCTTTTTAAAGCTTTTATCACTAACTTCCATTGTTCCAGGTTTAAAATATCCTGCCCTTGTGGCTGAAACCAATAACAATGCTTCTGTACAAGAGAAAAAAGTTCCTCAAAAGCCGAGGATTTAATAGTTACACCGGTGCATTTTAATAAAGCTTTTAACACTCTAGAGAACTCTTCAAAGTTCGACTGCTGATTACCCATTACCCTGATGATTCCAAGGATGAAGCTTACCTTTCCTGTTTCTGTTTCTTTTAAAACCGCTCTCAGGAGCTCCTTGGTCTGCACACTGACTGAAAAAAAAGTTTCATTTTCAGAGCCCCACGCTGGGCACCATATGTTGCCGGTCAGGAACTGGGTCCCTGAAAATGGTGCCGTTAATGAGAAAGAAAGAATAAGACAAAGAGAAGAAAAACTGGGATCAGGGGACTCTCCGTCCAATATGCAGAGAAGAGCCCCGCCACCCTTTAAGGTGTGGCTTTTATTTTAGCTTTAGAACAAAGAAAATATGTATGTACATATACAAAATCAATAGATACTTGACACTTTACATTTTACTAGAATGAGCAAGTCTTAAAAGTTAATGGCTCAGTTCCTCTTTTCCTTCCTGAAATTCACAGACATTGTAAATCTTACAAGCTCAGGATGTTTCCCCACGCAGCTCCTATTAGCATGAGACCGGAGGGCTTGTTTCCTACATTCCAGGGTGACCTTCTTTTTTGTCAGTTGCCATGGCCTTTAATTGAAACTCCATCA
>JAKSZT010000116.1:3218414-3289536 GCA_026826555.1 Tolypeutes matacus | reverse complement strand
TATCTGATAGGAGCCTAATATCCTGCATATATAAAGAAATCCTTCACTTCGAAAATAAAAGGACAAACATCCCATATAAAAAATGGGGAAGTGACCTGAAAAGACAGTTCTCCAAGGAAGAAATACAATTGGCTAAACAGCACATGAAAAAATGCTCAACATCACTTGCTATCAGGGAAATGCGAATCAAAACTACAATGAGATACCATCTTACACCCATCAGAATGGCAGCTATTAAAAAATCAGGAGACACTAAATGTTGGAGAGGATGTGGAGGAATAGGAACCCTCATCCACTGCTGGTGGGACTGCAGTATGGTCCAGCCACTGTGGAGGACAGTTTGGCAGTTCCTCAGAAAACTAGCAATAGATCTTCCGTATGATCCAGCAATTCCACTGCTGGGTATATACCCAGAAGAACTGAAAACAAAAATACAAACAGATATATGCACACCAATGTTGATAGCGGCACTGTTCACAATTGCCAAAAGTTGTAATTAGCCCCGGTGCCCATCAACAGACGAATGGGTAAGCAAAATGTGGCACATACATAAATGGAATATTACTCAGGTGTAAGAAGGAACAAAGTGCTAACACATGGAATAACGTGGATGAATCTTGAAGACCTTATTTTGAGTGAAGCAAGCCAGGCACTGAAGGATGAACAATATATGACCTCACTGATCTGAACTGAGGAAAGTGAGCAGTCTCTGAGAACCATTGTCTGAAAGATAGGTTAAGAAAGGAGAGTAAGAGAAGAGCAGGCTTTGAGCCATCTCCCATATGGACATAATCTATGGTAAAGGGATAGAGTGTGGTTGCATGTTGGGGGATGGGATAGATGAGTGGTGGTGTTCCTGGGTTTGGTGGTACAGCACTGGGGGGTGGGTGGATTAGGAAGTGCTGGTTCAAATCCCCAGGGCATGTAACTGTGAATCTTGACATTCCATGGGTTGGGAGAGGGGGGTATCATGGGCCCTGGTGGGCTGGGGAGAAGGGAACAGTCAAGATCTAATGGGTTGTTTGGTGGTCATGGCGAAGGTTTTTCATTACCTTTCAGTAATGGACACAGGACATGGTAAATATCATCAAAATTATTAAACTGTATCATCTAAATTGTAAACTATACTGTAAATCACTGACAATGTTTAGTTGCTATATTTTGCTATCTGCATAACAGTTATAACAATGCTAACAACCAAAAAAAAAGGAGGGGGTGTTAATATGGGGTGGGGAAGGCGGGTGGTTTGGTATCTGGGAGTCTCCGGCACTCCATGTGTGACTTTGCTGTGACTTAAAACTTCTTTGAAAATTAAATGAAAAATTGGGAGACAATGGGGATTTGAGAGGAGGAAGGTGTCATGGCACACCAGACATCTGATAACACAGTGATAAAGGGAAGGAAAAAAGGGAAAAAAGAAAAAAGAAAGGAAATAAAAATGAATATATATATATTAAAGGCATTTCCTTCACTTTTTTGCCCATTTTTTGAATGTCCCAATCCACTAATTATATTTTATTTTGTTTTGTTCTTTGTTTGATTATTTGTTTTTTTTTCCTTCTCTCTTTTTTTTTTCCCCCTGAGTTTCCTTATGTTTGTCTGTTGCATGTAAGCTTATCACACTTGTTTCTTTTTCCTAGTAAGTGTATTTGATTATTTTATGGACTAAATGTTCATGGAGGATTTGGATCACAGAAGGGTTACAATGGGTACTGCGGGGGATTATTGGGGGTGTGTCTGGGGGGGGTTTCTTGGGGATTGGTTCAACCGAATATACATGAAAGATATACAAAATCATTCAAAGGATCGGGGGATGGGGCATGGTCACGATGGGTGGATAATCACACAATAAATGAGGGAATCTGAATTCCTAGCCTGGAGAGCTCTGCCACAATCTCCAAGGGAGCAGCAATAGTCCTCTGAGTGTAGGTACAGTGCCTGTCAAAATAGGATGACCCACTGATTTTTTTTTATTGATGACTACCCTTGTGAGTCTTTGCTCTTGTAAATGAGACTTAGCCTGCAGTGGTGGGGTGCCTAAGGGTTGCCACCTGAGAGCCTCCTTGTTGCTCAAATGTGGCCTCTCTCTAAGCCAAACTCAGCATATGATTGCATTACCTTCCCCCCAACGTGGGACATGACTCCCGGGAATGAGCCTCCCTGGCAACGAGGGATTAATACCAAGTGCCAACTGGCAGCTTTGTGCAGTGGCAGTATCGTAGCCAATGAGGTTTATCCGAGGCATGATTATTGCTAATTGAAAACTTTTCCCAAGTGCCAACTGGCAACACAACTGGAAAAAGACCTTGAATAAAAGGGGGAAATGGTAAAGACAAATGAGTTCAAGTGGCTAAGAGACTTCAAAGAGAGTCGGGAGGTCATCCCAGAGGTAACTCTTAGGCACACCTCAGTAGGAGCACATAGAACATCTAAGTGCCTATCACCCCACTCAGTGGGGTTCCTGAGAGCTCCGGAGACACCCTGGTCCTATATAAGGGGGGATAGCCCCAGAGACTGCTGCCTTATCAGTGGGTTCTATTTTGGAATCTGTGCTCCTGATAGTGACAGAATTGGATTCAAATAAGTCCTCCCTGCACATGGTTCACCAGTCCCTTCTATTCAAACCTACATGTGATGCTGGAGTTTCTTAGGTATAGTTCCAGAGACTGGAGCCTCCCGCCTACCTATGTGCCAGGTGTGCATGAAATCTAGGTGGAGCTGCAACTCCTACCCTACAGCTCAATGGACTCATCCAAGTCACCTGGTGAGGAGACAACGATGGGAAATGGCCATCCCAAGGAATGGAGAGGGCCTGCATCTGCAGGCAGGATCATCCCACCCACCATATCCATGGGATATATGCCCTCTCTCACTTGGAGTTGGAGTGGACATCACCATCCCAGTCGCCTCTGGATTGGGGGTAGAACTATGGACTAGAGTGGACTTGATGGTATTCTCTTGCTCACATATGGTGATTCTAGCAATGCAAGAAATTATAACAATGAGGTGGAGCCAGTGGCCACTTGACAGTTTTTGGGTAGTGAGGGGATGAGCAGTTGAAATACAGGGGCTTCTTTGGGAGTTGGAGGTTTTCCTGAGTACTGTTGTGGCAATGGATGTAGGCCATTTTAAATCAGCACACACCACTCAGAACTGAGTGGGAGAGAGTGTGGTCTACAGTGTGAACTGTGGTCTATGGTTGGTGGCAAGGCTCCAGGATGTGTAAGTTCATTGAGGTTGGTGGGCCACACTGTAGGAGATGTTTGTTTTGGATGTGGTGGGAGGTGTGGGAGGTGGGCAACATGGGAATCCCAGTGGGTTCCGTGTAATATTTTGGGTAATCTAAGCACCTCTTAAAATATATGTATATATATATAACATTTTTGTAAGCAAATACACATATATGCATATATATTTATATATCATTTTGCAAATGTTTGTATGTATTGTGAGAATTTTGATTTTTACCCATAATAATAAAAAAAAAAAGAGTCATTGTGCCTCTTGGGCCTCCTGGGTCTCCTCACCTGAACCATAAGGAGCATTCTAGCTTCCACATCCTAAGGACTTTAGCAGATGTATATGGAATAATATCTATAAAACTCATGAGCTAATGTGACAGATCACTAATACATGAATTTTAGAGATGGATGAATTACATGAAGGAATAGGAAGGAGCAGGGAGTTCAACTCAAAACCGGGCTTATGATCATAGGTTATGATCATAGGAAAATAACTTATCTTCTTGGCTTCATTTCCCAGTCCCCAACATAATGGCTTGAAATTCAGTGAAAATGAGATATCACCATTTGAATGAAAACCCTTCAGTGACTATCCAATATATTTAGAGTCAGATTAAGTGCCTCCTTTTAGTTTCTTCTATCTAAGGTGGATCACAACTTTTGAGAAATAGCCAGAGAATGAATGCTTCCCCCAAACTGACACATTTTCAAGAAAGCAATTATCCCAGACACACCAATTGAATGTTTCTTGTGAGGTGTTTTTTTGGCCTCAATCTTTAACCTGCAAATCATTCCTTATGCTGTCAGATAGAAATATGTAGCTTTAGTTTAATTTCTGAATTAAAGTGCACCTGGCAGATTTTGCAATGAAATGTCTGGTACCCTATTCTTGGCCCCTTATGGCCAGTCTGTCTCTTTAATATTGATCAGGGTTCTGGGAATGGAACTCAACGGACCAACCGCATCACTGAGCTCCAACCCTGGTCTTGTGTTTTGATTCTGTGTTGTGTGTCACTGGCCCTGATGTTAAGTTCACCATCAGTTTTCAGAGTGAATGATAAAGTGAATTTTTGCAGGTGTTGTGGGCATGAGATGCTTTGTTTTCTGCTTCCCCGAGTGCAACTGGAGCTGCATTTGTGCTCTTGGAAGGCAAAGTGGCTGATCCCAGAAGTGGCAGGGGTGCTGTGTCAGATTTGAGGAGAAACTAGGTCCTTCTTGAGTTTGATGGCTGGCTACTTTGGCTGCTGGCTTTTTAATTCCCTTTAAAATTTCTGTCTGTTCAAGGTCAGGGTAGTAATTCTGAAGAGGATGACCATGCCCCTACCCCACAGCCCTACCCCATGCTGCATGCCTGGGTATTTGGGAGCTTGCTCATGGATTTTGATTGTTTTTACTTTTGCAATGTGCCTGTCATGGTGACCAGATTCCAAGACAAATGATAAGCTTCATTTCCAGAAGAGAAAATAAAGGAAACATGGGCCTCCCTGGCCCTCCATCCCACACCCAAGACACCACCTGATTTCTGAGTGTCCCTACCACCACCACCCAGGACTCTGAAACCATTGTAAGCTGGCCAGGCAGACAGGCACAAGGGAGGGAGGCTAGACTCACTGGCTCCCAGATTTCCCCCAAGACCTTGTCCAAGAACACCCCACCCCCCATGGAAGGAGGGGCAAGCCATCCCACTCATGGTCTGTCCTGCTAGTTTGTCAGGCACCCACTACTGGCTGTTTTTATATGGGCCCACAATTTGTACCCTCTTGGGTACCCCCATGTTGGATGGGGCCCATTCATGGCTTGGGATATGCCTTGTCTTCCATATGGGTGGGAATTTGGCGTGTCAGTTTGGGTGGATATGCAAAGCCCTGGAAACCCATTTTGGTGGCTATGTTTAGGGTGGTTTGGGGAGGGTGAGGGGTCTGTGCAGGAGGTCCTTCTGGGTAGCAGCCAACTCTAACCAGGCACAACATGGGTCCCTCTCCATTGTAAGGAGCTATCTCTTCTTAGAGTCTGGTGGTAGTTGTACATCAAGTCACTGTGGACATTGCTCTTACATCCATACATAGATTCCAGAGATATAGCCATATCATCTTGCAAAGCAGCAGAAGCATGGGCCATTTTCCAGTCTCACCAGCAAAGAATGAGTGCTTTCCTATCTACCTCCATATTATCTCCTACCCTATTATTTTTCTTTAATCCAAAAATTGGGGGACATTTATGGACAAAGTTCATTCACTAAAATATTCAAATATCTTACAATTTACAGATCACAGCTATGGATGCTGTGATATCTCTTGCCCCTGATAGTATAAATATTCCATTCCTGTGACTTCCAACTTAGAGAGAGAGGTGTGGGGACAGTTCCACCTAGTCATGGAACAGAAAATCATGTTTTCACAATATAAATTTATTTTAGTTTCTCAAAAGTTTTAAATGCTCAGTTTTGATAAACAATCAAGTAGTCATTCAGTTTTCAAGTGGATAGCAAAATGGATGAGTTTTAAAAATATGAATTCTGCATTCTCATATGTATACATAAGTTTTACCCTTTTTTCAAGATGGAGCACTGGTCATTTTTAAGTAAGTATTGTTAAATGGATGTACATTATAATTGCACATTTTTAGGAAAACATCAAACTACAATATTTCAATTTTCAATAACTTAAAATTGAGTATTGATAAAATGCAAAGTCAACATCAAAATACACTCTTCACTGTGAAAAATAAATAAAAGACACAAGTGGATTTACACACACACACACACACAAAAACCTGAGTAGGCTTCAGTGTGGTTCATGAGTCTGTATCAAGCATAGTTGCCTTTATTCTCCAAGAGCTATTCATTTTCCATGCTGAATGTTTTTCTTAATTTTAAATTCAGATTTCAGGATCCCCATGTTTGTTTCTTATTCCACATCATCTTTGGATGAGTTCTGAGCACTTGCAATTCTCTGACAGATTATTTGGGACTTGGTCAAAAGCCCCTGGAAACCTGTGGTGGAAGAGATCATTATAAAACTTGTGGTCACAGCTGTGGCTATTTGCACATGGAAGAGGAATTGTTCAAAGGCTCTACAGCCTTCTCATATTCTCCTTGGTCTTGTAAGTCCTTTGCCAATCTGTTATCCTCAAGGAAGAATTTCTGAACAGCTTCAGCACATTTCAGAGCAGTTTACTTGGAAATCCCAGCTTTCTGCTTGGCAAGTTTTGGTTTCATTGCTGGTTTTCACAGCCTGTTTTTGAAAATGGGGTCACCTGACTCTTGTGGTCCAAGAGAATTCAGTACCCCATGCAGACTCCCCCAGGTTCAGTGGTGGTGAGGCAGCTTTTCCAACTCTACATTTCTCTTGGCTGTGAGGTGTAGAGGGCAGCATTGGCCTGTGAAGGGGATGAGGGCTACCAGCCCCACAAGGATGAAGTTTTTTGTACAATTCTTTTATTCTTTATCTTTTGTACATTTCTGCTTCAGGGAGCCACCAAATTATGGGACAAAATGACAAATGAAAATGAGTTAAAAATGAAGACAGCTACTTTGGCATAAGGAAGTTTCTTGTCTTTTCACAGAATGCACAAGGGGTGTGGAAATGGGCAATTGAGGAAGCTCTTCTTACTGTTTATATGTATTTGCCTAGCAACTCAGACTGCAGAAAAAGTGGCAAGATGAAGTAATGAAAATTTGAAAGAAGGTAGTCATGATAGCTGTGTGGTAGGTCTCCCTTTTCATTTTGAATATCTCCAAATAACATGTGAAATGTGGAATATAATTTATCTTTCATTCTTTTAAAGAGAAAATGGAAAACCAACTCATTTCTTAACATGAACACTGTAAAATAAAAATGTTTATTTCAGGAGAGGGATATATATGTATAGGGAACCACAGGATAGAGCATTCCTTGTGTCTGAAACATGACAGGATCCCTGTGGACAACAGTACATACATCAGAAAGCAAGCATAGTGATCAGTGGAGTTTGGAGGAGCAGGTCTTTGGGAGTTGGCTTGGACAAGGGCAGGAAGTACCAGTGGTCAGCAACGGTTGTGACAAGGACCACCAGATCCAGCCTAGATCCAACTTCATCTTATGAAACCCTCCCAATTTACATCAGGTGGTGTATGTCAATCATGCTGCTGTGACCATTGTGCAGATTGATACTTAGCTTCTTGAAGAAGTGGCTGTCTTCCAGATGGCAGTGGTGGCTTTCACCATTTTACAGTCTCACTGGAACTGAATGAGCATCCCTCTGCCTTTCTCCACATCCTCTCCTACACTTTGGGTATTTTTTATATTAATGCTGTTTATTTTTACTTTTCATGCCTCTATTGACAATGCACATTAAAAACAAACAAACCAAACACATACACAGCCAACTTTTACCAGATTGCACATAGAAATGCTCCAAAAAAATGTTCTCTCTCTTTTGTTGTTATAGGGTACCTCTGGCCCATGGTATCCAAAAATTCCAGCCTTCTGGAGTCCATCAGCTTAAAAAGAGGAGTGGGTGAATGACTTGCAATATGACCTTCCTCAAAGTCAGTGGAAAGAATGATGCATGATTCAAAGATAATTTTTAAAAAATCTTCTAAACATTTTTAAATCAGGTTCCCACGAAATGATGTGGCATGATGAGAAATGAAAAGAGATTTGGAAATTAGAAAGTGATTACATGAAAATATTTAACGTTGTTGTCTTCTTGCTTAATCCATGAGAGGTGCTGACAGGGGCCATATAGCCAGCTCCATTTCAATTTAAAGATATTCTGTTTGGCAACTTTGCCTGGTGAGGGAGCTGCAAGCTGAGTTAAACAAAATGTACAAGCAGGTAGTCACAGCTGTGTGATATCGCTTTCTATTTCTTTTGAATATCTCCAACTAAAATGTGAAATGAAGAAAATTATTTATCTTTTACTATCTTGAGAAAATGCAAGACAATGTGACTTCATAACCCTGACACGGCCACCACAAATATAGAATTCAGCCAAGAGATACAGATGTAGTAGGATCCAAAGGATTTGAATGTACTTGGGTCTGAAACAGTCCATGATACCTGTGAACAAATCAAGATGGAATCCAGGAGTTAAGTCTTGCACTCATCTGAATTGCTTCCCCACAATAATGTCTCAGGGGTTCCAGAATTTCTACAGTCATGTGAGGAAGTCCCCACTTTTTGTCAGGAAAATATCTCACCTTGTTTCTAAGTCTGATCACAACTTTTGAAAAATAACCAGAGAATGATTGTTTTCCCCTGACTGACACATTTGCAGGAAAGCAAGTATCCCAGAGGCACCTATTGAATGTTTCTTGTTAGGACATTTTGGCCTATACATTGATCTGCAACTCAATCATTATGGTCTTGGTTAGAAATTTGCAGCTTTAGTTGCATTTCTGAATTAAAGTGGACTTGGCAGATTTTACAGTGAAATGTCTGGTACCCTCTTCCTGGTCCCTTATGACCAATTTGCTTCTTGAATCTTGATCAGGGTTCTAGGAATGGAAATCATTGGACCAAACTTGTGACTGAGCTCCAACCCTGGTCTTGAGTTTCCATTCTGTGTTGTGTGCCTCTAGCCCTGAACATAAGTTCACAGGCTGTTTGCAGAGTGAATGATAAAGTGAATTTTCGTGGGTGCTCAGGGCATGGGATGCTTTTTGTTCTTCTTGTACACAAATTGCAACTGGAGTTGCACTTATGCTCTTGTAAGGCAAAGTGGCTGTTCCCAGAGATGGCAGTGGTGTTGTGTCAGATTTGAGGAGAACCTAGCTTCTTTCTGAACATGATGGTTGACTAATGGTGCTGGTGGCTTTTAAATTTCCTTAAAATTTTTTGTCCATTCAAGGCCAGGATAGGAATTCTGAAGAGTATGACCATACCCCACCCGACCCCCTTCCACCTGTTGCTTGCCATGGATATTTGGGAGCTCACCCCTGGATTCTGACTGCTTTCACTTTTGCCACCTGCCTGTCATGTTGACCAGATTCCAGAGAGAAAATCAAGTGGAAACACAGATATCTCCAACCTTCCACCCAACACCTGAGACTCCACCTGTTTTCTGAGTGCCCTCACCACCACCCAGGAACCTGAACCAGTATAAGACTGGCCCAAGGTAGGGAGTCTGTGACTGGCTCCCAGGATTCCCCCAAGACTTTGTCCAAGACCACAGCACCCCACAGTGGAGGAGGGGTGTGCAATCCTGCTCAGGGTCTGTTCTGCTCATTTTTGGGCACCCCTTACCAGAAATTTTTATATGGGCCCATAAGTTGTACCTTCTGTGGTACCCACAGTTTGGTTGGGATACAGTTGTGGCTGGGGCTATGCTTTGTCTTCCACATGGCCAAAAATTTGGACTGCCAGTTTAGCAGGATGTGAAGGGCCCTGGACACCCATTCTCAGTGGCTATGTTTGGGGTGGTGCCAGGAGTGTGAGGGGTCTGCCCAGTTGGTCCTCCTCATTAGCAACCACATCTGACAAGTATGACATGAGTCCCTCTCCATCTTAAGGAACCATCCCTTCTTAGAGTCTGGTGGCAGGTGTACATTGTGCCATGGTGAACATTGCTCTTACCTCCATACATAGCTTCTGGAGATATGGCCGTGTCATCTTGCACAGAAGTGGTACAATGGGCCATTTTCCAAACCCACCAGCAGGAATGAGTGCTTCTATGTCCACCTCCAGATTCTCTCCATCCCTAGTCTTTTTCTTTTAATCCAAAAATTGGGGGACCTTTATGGACAAGATACATTTATTAAAATACACAGATGTCTTACCATTTAGAGATCACAGATACAGATGCTGCATAAAAGTTCCAACTCTTTTGCTGTTTTAGGATACCTCTTGCCCCTGATAGCACCCATATTCCAGTCCTGTGATTTCCAGCTTAGAGAGAGAGGTGTAGGGGCAATGCCACATAATCAGGGAGCAGAACTTCCCATTTTTCCATTTTAAATTTATTTTAATCTCTCAAAAAATTTAAATGCTAAGGTTGGATAAACAATCAAGTATTCATCCAATTTTCATATGGAAGATAAAATGTACTAGTTTTCAAAATATGAATTCTTCAGCTTTCTCATATGTATACATAATTTCCCCCTTTCTTACAAGACAGAGCACTGGGTATTTTAAGCAAGTATTGCTACATGGATGTTCATTATAATTACACATTTTAGGAAAACACCAAATCCATGGTATTTCAATTTTTAATAACTTGAAAATTGAGTATTTATAAAATGCAAAGTTGTCCTCAAAATACACTCTTCACTGGGAAAAATAAATAAAAGAGAAAAGTGGATTTACACAATTAAAAAAAAAATCCTGGGAAGGCTTCAGTGTGGTTCATGAGTTGGTATCAAGTTCAGTTGCCCTTATTCACCAAGAGCTCATATTCTCTGTAGAGTATTTTTTAAAATATTTTAAATTCAGGTTTCAGGATCCCCATGTTTGTTTTTCATTCCACATCATCTTTGGATAAGCTCTGGGCATTTGCAATTCTCTGATAGATTGTTTGGGACTTTGCCAAAAGCCCCTGGAAAACTTGTGCTGGAAGAGATCATTATAAAACTTGTGATCACACCTGTGGCTGTTCACACAGGGCAGAAGCAGTGTTGAAAGTCTCCACAGCTTTCTCATATTCTTGTGCTTGTAAGTCCTTTGCCAAGCTATATATCTTCAAGGAAGAATTTCTGAACAGCTTCAGCACATTTCAGATCAGGTATCTTGGAAATCCCAGCTTTCTGCTTGGCAAGTTTGTTTCATTACTCATTCTCACAGCCTGTTTTTGAAACTGGGATCACCTGACAGCCTTTGCCATTTTACAATCTCACCGACACTAAATGAGCATCCCTCTGCTTTCTCCACATCCTCTCCACTTGTGGGTATTTTTATTTTTTATTTTTTTGCTTTTTATACCTTTATTGACAAAGCATATTAAAGACAATGAGCCTGAATCATCCTCCTTTGTGAGGCTCTGGCCAGGAGAGGACGCCAAGCCACATTTTCTGACTGAACTGTGCCAAAAAAACCTCCCAGTTCTTCCCCAGGGATCCAGGATGGGTCCAGATGGAAGATAAATGCTGAATTCCTTGGGACCCACAAGGAGCAGTTCTGACTCTGGGACTCTTTGAACACATCAACGTGAGTTTTCAGCTTCCTCTTAACACCCATTGCTTAGGAGAGAACTTTGTCATGGCTCCTCCGAGGTATTTTTCTTAAAACTTCATTTTTTTGTGATACTGCCAGAGACTGGTTTATTCTCTACTTTCCCAAGTTATATTTTAGCAGGATGTATTTTAATAAATATCCATTCATTGAGGGCTTTGCCTACATGAATTATGACATGCTGTAAGACTTTTTTACAGATTCAGGACTCTTGCTGGAGACAGTCTTGATAGACTCAAAGAGAAGGGAAAACTATTTACAATACTGAAATGAATATGCAAAATATTGCAACCTTCCAGTGAAGAAGTTGGGGACAGAGCCACATCAGAGCCAGAGGTGAGAGGGAAAATGATGCTCCTATGTATATATTTTTATTAAAATTTTAATGGCTAATTTTCCCTACATGCTTACATAGATGGGGAAAAAAGGTGAAAAATTATAAATACAGGGAATAAAACTTCCAACATTAATTTTAAACATTTAGACATTACTCAATATTTAAAATTTATAATAATTTTACTTTGGCAAACTTGGCAGTGAAATTTTTGAAATGCACTCTTTTATTTTTCTTGTTTTCAAATGAGAGAATTGCCATGTTGTACAATTTCTCATGGCCCCATGATGATCTTACTTTTAAGGTCAGCTTACTGAAATGGCTCTTGTTTCACTGAGACTGATATTGTTTAAAATATTTATAGATAGACCAAGAGAGTTGATACTTGTACAATGTGGGAATGTTCTAAATGTCACTGAAGTGTATGCTTTAAAATGGTTAATTTTATTTTAAGTGAATTTTAACTTAACAATTTATGTATGCCACTTCCAAATTAGGATAAATTTGTAATAAGGAAAATTTGTGCTTTAAGAAAAATCAGTTTTTGAAAATGGAAATATAATTGTGATTTTTGGTACTTACATTTGACATTTCTCCAGGATTTAAATGATCAATTTAAGAGTCATGTCAGAGGCTGTTTTTCTTAATTCAGATGTATTGATTGAAAATAAATTTCTCCTGTTGAAAATTCAAAATCTGAAATTTTGTGTGTATACATGGAAGGATGTCTAAAATCTCATTTTTAAAATATACCGCTTTCCTGTAACAATCATTATATTCATCTGGTGATGAAACATTTTTACATTCTTTACTTTTCTCTTTCTCTACTTTCAAATTTGAAAATATATTATATGCCTGATTAACATTTACATTAACCAAATACACTGCAAAGGGATAGGCCTTCTGAAACCATCCATCTTTATTTTCAGGAATTTTGGTAAGCTATACAACTAATTTCTCTTGAGTCTGGATATTATCTCACACTAATAAATTGCAATCTATTTGCATGAAGAGGTTTTTTTTTTTTACTTCAGCATAGTATATTTCTTCATTTTTTACCATATATACATTAGATATAGTTGATATTATATACACATTCAATAAATGTTAATTTGTGCATGAAGTACCTTGATTACATTTGCTCCTCTACTGTTTGGCACATAAAGGTAAATTCCTGCATTTTATATCCCCCAGCCCTTCCCTGCCTTGCAAAGTTCCTCATGATCAAGTCATTACCTCATGTCCCCAAGGACATTAAGTTCTCCCAAAGGATATTCTGAAAAGATTCTGGAATGGCATGCCCTGGGCTTAGCAGAGGGGGTTCTCTAATATAATAGCTAGCTTTCTACCTGGGCAAAGAGCAATCAACCTTCAGAATATGCAGCAGAGAAAGGAGTTCCTGTAAAAACTAATACAAATATCTCCTGTTTTCACAAACAACCCCAAAACATTCAGGGACCAAAAACACATTGCTATTAATATAATATTCACATATCTCCTTCTAATACCAACCAGACTCTTAAAAGGTTGATTAATTTGACATCTTTGGTTGAATTGCATTTGTGTAGATTTGGCCTCTGAATGCTTAATGGCATGGTAGTGTCATGAGGTTTTTTTAAAAAGTTATTATTTTCTAATAATATCAAAAGCATAAAAAAATACAAGGTAGTGATACTGGATTTAATCTAGGTTCTTGACTTATGCTGCAGAAATGAATTTCAGAGCATGTCAGGTTTGTGAGGCCAGTAAGTTATTAAGGTGGAGAGGGAAGAGAAATGGAAGAAAATAACAGATCATGGGACCCTGGTAGAGGCTAAGGGGTTGAAGAATGATAAAGGGGGCTGATTTGTAGACTACAATTTCCCAAACAAACTCATTTAAATCCAAACTCCCTTTTTCCTCCTCCCCATAACCCCTGCTAATCTCTAATCTAGTTTCTGTCTACATGACTTTACTTATATTAGATATTTCATAAAACTGGAATAAAAAACTATTTATGCTTCTGTGCTTATTTCAGTGAACATAATTATTTCAAGGTCCATCCATGGACCATACATATATCAGAACCTCATTTTTTTTATGGCTGAATAATATTTCATCGTAGGTATATACCCACATTTTGTTTATCCATTCATCTTTTGATGGTCACTTGGATTGTTTTTACCTTTTAGCTATTATGTCCAATGCTGCTATGCACAATTGTTTATAAGAGTCTGTTTGAGTCCCTTTGTCAATTTTTTTGATTATATACCGTGAGGTGAAATTGCCTGTTCTGTGCTTTTTAAGAAACTGCCAAATGGTATTCTACCTCTGCTTCATCATTTTACATTTCCCACCAACAATTTGCAATTGTTTCAATTTCTCCATTTCTTCAGGGACATTGTTATTTTCATTTAAAAAATAATAGCCATCATAATGGGTATGAAGTGGTATCTCCTTTAGGTTTTAATTTGCATTTTTCTGATAACTAATGATGTTGAGTATCTTTTAATGTTCTTATTGGAGGTCTGTATGCCTTCTTTGGAAAAATGTAGATTCGTGTCTTTTGCTCATTTAAAAATTGTTTTGTTGGTTAGTTGTAGTCATCTTTCATATATTCTGGATATTAAATCCATACATATAGATTTTGCAGCTATTTTTCCAATTCTGTAGATTATCTTTTCATTTTCTTGATAATGTTTTTTCATGCATAAATATGTATTTTTGATGAATTCTTTTTATATAGACAAATTAATCTTGTGAATCTTACTTGAAATTATCTCTACTAAACTAAAATAAATACTACAGGTCAGATGATTGTTTCCTTTTTTTTTTTTTTTTTTTTGTTATTAAATTTCCCTAATTGCCACGCCCTGGTTTAAAGTGATCGTGACTTCCCTCAAGAATGTTGCATAATAGCCAGAGTAGTAAGACAAAGGGTAACATAAAAATATGTGTAACAAAAAATATAATACTTGATTACATAAAATGCATCCTTAAAAATATGCATTACAACATTTTTCCCAGAACAGTACATTTTTAAGGGTAAATATTATAAAGAAGTAATGGTGTGTTTTCTGGAATTAGTCTATGTTGTTTACAATATATAATCTGTTGGCATACAATTGTTCATAGAATTATCTTATAACCCATCTTATTTCTGGAAGGTTGGTAGTAATGTCATCACTTTCATTACTAATTTTAGCTTAATTAATCTAGTCACTTATCAATTTTGTTGATCTTTTCAAAGAACCAAATCTTAGTTGTATTCATTCTGTTGTTTTTATATTCTTTAATTCATCTCTGTTCTAATTTTTAATTCCTGCCTTCAACCAGCTTTGGGATTAGTTTGTTCTTATTTTGTATTTCCTTAAAAATACATAATTATGTTTTTGATTTGAGGTAGTTCTTCCTTTTTAATATAGGTGTTTATGACTATAGATTTCTCTATTAGCAATGTTTTCAGTGCATCTAAGTTTTGATATGTTGTGTATTCATTTCTGTTTATCTCAAAGTGTTTAATTTCCCTTCTGATTTCATCTCTGATACAATTGGTTGTTGAAGACTGTGTTGTTCAATTTTCACATATTTGTGAACTTTCCATTTTTCCTTCTGTTTCTGATCTCTATTTTCATTCCACTTTTGTCAAAGAAGATACTTATGATTTCAGAGTTTCTGTTTATGCTTGGGGGTAAAATGTTCTTTCCTGGGAATTTTCCATATGCAATTGAGAAGAATGTATATTCTGTTGGAACTACTTAGTTTATAGTGTTGTTCAAGCTTTTATTTCCTTATTGATCATCTGTCTAGTTCTATGCATTTGTGAAAATGGAAAATTGAATGTTCCAAATATGACAGAGCTGTTTATTTCTACCTTCAAAACTGTCATTTTTATTGTCCATATAACTTTCGTGTTCTGTGGTTCCTCACATATATACTTATAGATAGTATATATTCTTTATATTTTGACCATTTTCTTTATATATTTGGCTTATTTGATTTAATTTTGTCTAATTTGACTAGCCAACCTGGCTTGCTTTTGTTTACATTTGTTTGTAGCATTGCAGTATTGTTTTCCATTCTTTCATTTTCAACCTCTTTGGGACTTATAAATGGAATGAATATGGAGAAAGAGAAAGAGAAAGCCATTGATGCAAGAAACTGAAAGCTCCAAAACCTGGAAGAGAAGGGAAAGACCCCAGATACTGTGTGCCTTGCCATGTGACAGAGGAATTCAGGATTGCTGGCAGCTGGTCTTCAGAAAGAAGGCATTACCTGATGATACCTTAATTTTTCTCAGCCTCAAAACTGTAAGCTTGAAAGTTGATAATTTCCCATTTTTAAAAACTGATCCATTTCATGGTGTCTGCATTTTGGTACCCTAGTATTCTAAAACACTTGAGCTCTTTTCATCTTATGGCATTATGAATATTGCTGCTATGTGCATTTCTGTACAACTCTCTACTCAATTTCCTGTCCTTCCATTCCTTTTAGAATATACGTAGAAGTAGAACAACAGATCATATGGTAGTTATTCTTTGTAGAAATGTCTGCTTAACTCATCCATGAAACCATATGGTCCTAAGCTTTGCATTCTTGGGAGTTTTTTTTGTTTTTGTTTTTTATTGTGGGTAAAAATCAAAATTTTCACAGTACATACCAACATTTGCAAAATGATATATAAATGTATATGCATATATGTGCATTTGCTTACAAAAATGTTATTTATGTATATATATAAATATATTTTAAGAGGTGCTTAGATACCCAAAATATTACACGGAACCCACTGGGATTCCCATGTTGCCCACCTCCCACACCTCCCACCACATCCCACACAAACATCTCCCACAAGTGTGGCCCACCACCCTCAATGGACTTACACATCCTGGGGCCTTGCCACCAACCATAGACTTGGGAGGTTTTTAATTATTGATTCAATCTTGGCTTTTTGAAAATTTTCTAATTCTTCTTGAATCAGTTGAGGCAATTACTATGTTTCTGGGAATCTGTACCTTTTTAAAATTTATCTAATGTTAGCATAGAGTTTTTCTTAATATCCTCACCATCCTTTCTATTTCTGTAAGGTCAGCAGTAATATCCACCCATTTATTTATGATTTTTATTATTAGCATCCTCTTTTTTTTCTTTGTGAGTCTAATATATGTCAATTTTATTGGTATTTTCAAAGAACTAAATTTTGCTTTCATTGAATCTCTTCTGGGTTCACTGTGTTATTCAGTCCCTAGATTATTCTCTAGCTTTCTTTCAATTGACATTTACATTCCTAGACTACCTTTTTCAGGCACAATCTCATTTATATACCAGCTGTTACTATAATGTGCTACCATCAACTCTATCAATTTAAAAACTTTTATAGATAAGTTAATTAAAACTTCTACATATATTAATCATCAGTAGTTGTTCTCAGCCCTCTTATCTCTTAATGATGTAGCTTTTGATTCCATGCATTTATTCTTAATATTTAGTTCATATTAATGAGACCATGCAATATTTGTCCTTTGTGTTTGGCTTAATTCTCTTAACACAATGTCTTCTTCAAGATTGATCTATGTTATCATATGTATCCCAATTTCATTTCTGTTTACTGCAGCACAGTATTCCATCATAGATATTTACATTTTGTTTATACAATCATTGGTTGATGGACACTTCAGTTGTTTCCATCTTTTGGCAATTGTGAATAATGCTGTTATGAACATTAGTGTGCAACTGTCTGTTTGTGTCAGTTTTTAGTACTTCTGGAACAGTTCTATATTTAACTCCCTGAGGACCCACCAATCTGTCTTCCACAGAGGTTGCACCATTTTACAATCCCACCAATAGTGAAGGAGTGTTCCTATTTCTCCACATCTTCTCCAGCACATATTGTTTTCTGTTTTTTAATTCATGGCCATTCTATGCAGTTTGTGATGATATCTCATTTTCATTTTGGTTTGCATTTCCCTAATAATAATAATATAGAACATTTTAGCCATTTCATTGAATTTATTAAGATTTGTTTGAACATCAATGATTCATTGATTCAACTCCTTTATGTCATCTGGAGGCTTATTTTGTTCCTTTAACTGGGCCATATCTTCCTGTTTCTTGGTATGGATTATAATTTTTTGTTGGTGTCTTGGCAGCTGGCTTACTAGATGTATTTATTCTGGGTGCAGTTTATATCTTTAGTTTATGGCTTTCTTGCCTTTTCTCCCTTGCTGGTTGTGTAGTAGGAGCCAGGGATGTAGTTGGTGGTGTAAGCTGTGGAGGTTGAAGCTGCCTGTGTTGGCCCAGGACTTGATGAAGCTTCTCTCACTTTCTCCACTGCCAGGGGAAGGGACAGAACCACATTTCTTTTTAATAATCCAAGTTCTGCAGGACAAGTATATCTGTATTTGTCCAGAGAGACAGATGAGGCTTCCCTACTTGGGGCAGGTATGGAGCTGCAGATGTGGGCAGCAATCTATGTCATGCATATACAAAATGTCCAGGCAGACTGAAAAAGCAATGCCCCCTCCCTGCCAGGGCTGGGGATGGAACCTCTAGGATGCCCAATAATGTGTGGGCTGAATACACTTGCAATTGCCCTGAGAGGCTTAGGGAGTACTGTCCATTCTGCCCTTTAGGGATAGGAACAGAACCACTGATGCCCAAGAGTTCAGTCCCTGCAGGCTGATAGTGCCTGCCATTGCCCAGAGAGTCTGAAGAAACAACAGGACCCTCCTATCCTATCGGGTGGTGGGTCTGGAGCCACAGGTACCTAGCAGTTCTGTCTGTGCAGATCAAAAGTGCCTGCCATTGCCCAGAAAGGCTGAGGAAACCTATCTCCCCTCCTATCTTACTTAGGGGCAGGAATGGAGATACAGGTGTCTGACTATTCAGGCTGTGTGGGTAAAAACAACTGCAGTTACCCAGAGAAGGTGGGGAAATATAGTCCCTCTCTTGTCCTGTTGGAGGTGAGTTTTTGCAGGCTAAAAATGCCTACAGTTGCCCTGATAGTCTGAGGAAACAAGCCCCCTCCTATCCTGTATTGGGGCAGAGGTGGAGATGGAATTGAAGGCACTCAACAAACCAGTTCATGTGGGCTGAAAGCACCTGTACTTCCCCAAAGAGGTCAAGGAAACACATCTTCTCTCCTGTCCTATTGGGGTGTGGAGATGGAGCCCCAAGTATCTGACTATCCATTCTGTGCAAGCGAAAGTGCCTGTAGTTACCCAGGGAAGCTGGAACAGTTCCCCCACCCCAGATTCCTCCTTGTTAGAGGTGGGGCTGGAGTCTAGGCTAGGGCTGCAATCTGATCTTGGTGGAAAGAAGCCAATCCCTAATTTCATTGTAATTTTCAGTCATCCCCACTTCCTGTCATGCCTGGGACAGAGTTAAAATGGCAGCTTCTGGCCTTTTTCTGACTTAGACTGCTTCAAACTTTAGCTATTTTTAGGATTACAATTCAGCTATTGATTAGTAAACTCAGCTGGCTAAAGTCAGTGGTCAACCATCTCTTCCTCCCCCATTTATAGGAAATGGAGCTTCTGAATCCAGCCATGGAATAGCTCCTGAAATGGCTTGTACTGCAAGAGTAAGATGGGCACTGGCCTCCATGGCATGGCCTGAAGTTTCCCAGGGAGGTTGATGCAGGTCCTATCAGCTTCCTCTCTGCCAGAGTGGGGCTGGGTTTTAGGCTAGAGCTGCAATCCAAGCTTCGTGGAAACAATCTGATCCCTACCAACCCTGTGATTTTCAGTCAGCCCATGTCCTCTCATGCCAGGGGTGGAGTTAAAATGACAGCTATTGTACCTTTCTGACTTGGATAGGCTTCAACTTTAGCTGTTCTTAGGATTCTACTTTAGCCAGCTGAATTTACTAATCAGTATCTGAAGTCAGTGCCCAACTTTCTATTCCTTCCCTGTTTGGGGGAAATTGCACTTTCTTTTATTTAAAATATACTTTTTTATATATTTTAAAAGGTACTTAGATTACATAAATGTTACATAAAAATATAAGGGATTCCCATATGTCCCACATGCAAGCCCTCCTACATTTTTCCACATTAACATCATCCTTCATTTAGTGTCGTACATTTTTACAATTGATGGACACAGTTTGGAACATTGCCAACTTCCCCCTTTTGGTCAGGGTGTTTTTCAATTGCATTGCTAGTTGGTGCTTGGTAGTAACCCCTTGGCACCAGGGAGGCTCATCTCCAGGAGTCATGTCCCACAGTAGGGGGAGATAATACACTTGTATGCTGAATTTTGCTTAGAGAGAGGCGACATTTATGCAACAAGGAAGATCTCAGGAGGTAACTTTTAGGTACCCTATAATAGGCTAAATTTGAATTTCAAAAGTAAGGGTTCATAAATACAATCATCAATATCAAGGGCATGTCAATAATCCATTGCCCTTTACTAGTCACTGCCCCTATACTTGGGGGATTCTTCCTATTCCATTAGAGAATGTGGCAGAGCTCCCCAGGATGGGAACTAGATATTCTTTTGGTTATTGTGTGAATCTCCAACCACTGTGACAATGCCCCATGAACACTTGAACAAATTTATATGCTTTATAGGTATGCCCCAGTTGAACATCTTCCCATGCTTCCCCCATCACTGACACCCTGAAACAATGATCCTCTCCTGCCACAGTTGTAACCATTCTTTTATCCAAAACTTTTTAAAAAATGAAGCTAAGAAAATAAGCAAATGCAATTGATAAGAAAATGAAGTAATAATTAATTTTAAAAATAAATAAAATATTAAAAAAATAATTAAAACTTTGGAATAAAATATAATTTAAAAATATAAAAAATAATTTTGACATAATGTCTTTCATCACTGTATGATCTATTATCTTGTATGTACAATGACATTTTCTTCAGTTTATTCTCCCAGTGTCCCATTATCTTTTTTTTTTGTCTTTAAAGAAGCTTTATGTCACAGAAAAGTCATGTGCAGAATATAGGGGATTCCCATATGCCCAACATCCTCCCCCTTTTTCCCCTTCCACTATTAACATTTTACAATGTTAATTGTAAAATGTGGATGGTACATTTGTTACAATTGATGTATAAATATTGAAATATTGCTACTAACCATGGTCAATGATTTACATTATGCTTTACATTTTGGACCATATACTTTTATAAATTTTGAGGAAAATTAATCATGGCCTATATCCATCATTGCAAAATCATGTAGAACACTTCCATACCCTCCCAAATGCCCCATGTTCCATCTATTCTACTCATCCCTCCCCTTCCTCTCAGGGCCCATGACAAACACCAAGGTTCATTCCTTGAGGAACAAGAATCATATTTACTTGTAACAACATTGAGGGCTTGACATACTGGTCTGTCCTCCCCAATTTGGTGTTGCCTATACTCTCAAAAGGCTCCTGCCCCTCTATTTGAGAACACAGTAGGACTCCCCAGGATGGGAGTCCAACATGTTCTGGCTCATTATGTGGGTCCCCACCCACTGACACAGCCCACTATAATAAGATGAACCCTCACAAACTCCCTAGAAGACTGCCCCAGTTGTGCCCTGTCTCAAATGCCCCCCACATCCAACACCCTAAGCCAGTAACCTTCCCCTGCCATATTGCCAAAAGAACATTCCCAATGATCCCATGAACAGGGAATATTCTTCCATTTATTTAATTCTTCTTTGATTTCCATTAACTGTGTTGTGTAGATTTCCATTAACTGTGTTGTGTAGTTTTCTGTATATAAGTCCTTTACATCTTTAGTTAAATTTATACCTAGGTATTTGATTCTTTTAGTTACTATTGTAAATAGGATTTTTTCTTGAATTCCCCCAGATTCCTCTTTATTGGTGTATGTTGGTAGAAAAATGGCACTCACTGGGACATGGAAACTGATGATTGCAGGCAGAAAGTTTATTGGGAAGCTCTTCCAACAAAGGGGTTCTGAAGAATAGACTTCAGCCTCCCCACAGCATGGTGGGGATCTGAAGAGAGACTTCAGCCCAACCCTGGAAAGGAGGATTTTGAATTTATACAGTACATTCTTAGATGGGGAAATAATAGTCAGTGGGAGGGGGTCAAGGGTTTGATTAAGGTGTAGGGGCCAATAGGAAGCCCTAGAGGTGAAAATTTTCCCTTGTCATGTTAGAGGGTAGTGGGTTAGGGAGCTACATTTTCTTGGAATGCTGGAGGTGCAGGTGGTGCTTTGATGTGGAGGGAGTGAAGCTCTTTATCTCACTTTACTCCCATCTTCACTGTGGTTTCTGTCTAATCATTGGGGAAGTGCCTTGCTTTCAGACATGTAGGCTTAGGGGGGTGATTGTCTTTCTTTAAAGCATGTGAGGGGGAATTGAATCACAGCTTGTTAATTATTGCAAACATAGTGAAGGGGAACTCCTAACAGTGTACAGGAATGCTACTGATTTTTGAGCATAGATCTTATAGCCTGCAACTTTACTGAACTCATTTATAAGTTCTAGAAGCTTTGTTGCAGATTTCTCAGGACTTTCTATGTATAAGATCATGTCATCTGCAAATAGTGAAATTTTTAATTCTTCCTTTCCAATTTGAATGCCTTTCATATTTTTTTCTTGCCTTCATGGTTTAACCAGTACTTCTAACACAATGTTAAACAGGAGTGGTGATAGTGGGTGTCCTTGTATTTCTCCCAATCTTAAAGAGAAAGCTTTTAGGATTTAACCTTTGATGATGATATTAGCTGTGGGTTTTTCATATATACCCTTTATCATGTCCAGAAAGTTTCCCTCTATTCCTTTCCTTTGCAGTGTTTTTCTCAGAAAAGCATGCTTAATTTTGTTGAATGTTTTTTCTGCACCTATAGAGATGATAATTTGATTTTTTTCTTTTGATCTTTTATGTGGTGTATTACATTGATTGATTTTCTTATGGTGAACCATCCTTGCATACCCGTGATGAAACCCACTTTGTCATGGTGTATAATTTGTTTGATGTGCTGTTGAATGCAATTAGCAAGTATTTTGTTGAGGATTTTAGCATCTAGGTTTATCAGAGAGATTGGGCTGTAATTTTCTTTTCTTGTGACATCTTTGACTTTGGTATTAGGGTAATGTTGGCATAATAGAATGAGGTAGGCAATGTTCCTTCTACTTATATTTTTTGGAAGAGTTTAAGCAGGATTGGCATTAGTTCTTTCCAGAATGTTTGGTAGAATTCACCTGTGAAGTATTCTTGTCCTGTGCTTTCTTAGTTGGGAAATTTTTGATGACTGAATCTATCTCTATACATGTAATTGGTCTGTTGAGTTCATCAATTTCTTCTTTCATCAATGTAGGCTGCTAGCAAGTTTCTAGGAATTTGTCCATTTCCTCTAAATTATCTTTCTTTTTGGCATATAGTTTTTTAAAGTATCCTCTTATGACACTCTTTATTTCTGTGGAGTCAGTGTTGATTTCTCCTTCATTTCTTACTTTGTGTATTTGACACTTATCTTTTTTTTTCTTTGGTAGTCTGGCTAAGGTTTTGTGAATTTTATTGAACTTCTCAAAGAATGAGTTTTTGGTTTTGTTTATTTTTTTTAGTGGTTTCTTATTTTCTATTTCATTTAGTTCTGCTCTAATCTTTGTTATTTCCATCTTTCTACTTCATTTGGGGTTAGTTTGTTTTTGTTTTTCCAATTCTGTGAGGTGTGCACTTAGGTCTTCAATTTTAGTTCTTTCTTCTTTTCTGTTATATGCATCTATGGCCATGAATTTCCCTCTCAGTACAGTTTTTGCTGCATCCCATAGTTTTTGATATGCTGTGTTGTCATTTTCATTTGTTTCAAGGTAGTTACTGATTCCTTTTGAGATTTCCCCCTTGACCAAAGTTTGTATGAGTGTCTTTAACTTCCATATTTTTGTGCCTTATCTGGTTCACTGGCCTTTACTGATTTCCAATTTCATTCTATTGCAATCAGAGGAATTACTTTCTCAATCTTTCTGAATTCATTGAGTTTTTTTGTGTGGCCTAGAATGTGGTCTCTCTTGGAATATGATCTATGTGCACTTGAGAAGGTATATCCTATTGTATTTGGGTGTAGTGTTCTGTATATGTCTATTAGATACAGATCCTCTAATGTATTAATCAAAGTCTTTGTTTCTTGATTGATTTTTGTTGAGATGTTCTGTCTAATGGTGCTAATGGTGTACTAATATTCCCCGCTATAATTGTAGAGGCATCTATTTTTTTTTTAATTTTTTAAAATTTAATTTAATTTTATTTTTTTTTAAAGATTTTATTTATTTATTCATTTATCGCCCCCTTGCTGCTTGTGCTCGCTGGGTCAGCTAACCACGCCCCATGCGGGCGGGCTTGCCTTCACCAGGAGGCCCCGGGAACCGAACCCAGGGCCTCCCATATGGTAAACGGGAGCCCTACTGATTGAGCCACAGCCGCTTCCCAGAGGCATCTATTTCTCCACTTACTTTTTCCAGTGTTTACCTCATGTATTTTGAGGCACCCCTATTAGGTGCATATAAGTCTATAATTGTTCTTTCTTCTTGGAAGATTACCCCTTTCACTAATATATATTATTTGTCTTTGGCTCTTACAATAGTGTTGCATTTAAAGTCTATTTTGTCTGATATTATTGTAGCTACTCCCACCTTTTTTTGGTTACTGTTTGCTTGTAAGATTGTTTTCCAGCCATTCACTTTCAGCTTCTTTGAATCCCTGGGTCTAAGGTGGGTTTCTTTTAGACAACTTGTAGATGGGTCATATTTCCTTATCCATTCTGCCAATCTGTGTCTCTTGACTCATAAGTTTAATCTGTTAACATCCAGTTATTATTCTCAAGGAATTACTTACATTAGTCATATTTTCTTTGGGTTTATGTATGTCATATGTTGTTTTTATTTCACTTTTTGTCTTTTTAGTTGTTCTTACACTCTCCTCCAGCTCTCTCTCTCTCCTTTTTTCCCTTTCAAACTGCATAACTCCCTTTAGTATTTGTTGAAGGGCAGGTTTCTGATTGGCATACTCCTTTAATTTCTGTTTATATGTGAATATTTTGAACTCTCCATCATTTTTGAATGCCAGCTTTGCTGGATAGAGAATTCTTGGCTGGAATTTTTTTTTTCATTCAGTACCTTTCCTAGGTCATACCACTGCCTTCTTGCCTGCATGGTTTCAGATGAGAAATCATCACTTAATCAGATTGAGCTTCCTTATATGTCATCGTTCTCTTTTCTCTTTCTGCTTTCAGTATTTTCTCTTTGTCTTGATCGTTGGAGAGTGTGTGGAGTATATGTCTTGGTGTAGACCTGTTTGGATTTATACTTTTGGGTGTGCTGTACTTCCTGGACTTGTATATCCATCTCCTTCAATAAGGTTGGGAATTTTCCAGCCATTTTTTCCCTCCAACACTCCTGTCCCCTTTCTCATCTCTTCTCCCTCTGGGATGCTTGTACTGCATATGATTGTGCATTTTGCACTGTCATTCAAATCCCTAATTCCCTACCAGATTTTTTACATCTCTTTATCTATTCTTCTATTTGTTTGATTTCTGAATGTACTGTCTTCCACATCACTAATTCTTTCCTCTACCTGTTTAAATCTACTGTTATGTGCTTCCAGTGTTTTGTTAGGTTTTTTTTTTTTTTTTTTTTGATTTATCAGATTGTGCTATTCATCAACATCATATCTTATCTTTTTATATATGCTTACAATTTCTTCAGTATGTTCTCCCATTATCTTCTTAATATCCTTAGTCTCTTTCTTCACTTCATTAAGTTGGTCCATGATATTTGTTTGAACAGCTTTGATTAGTTGTTCAATGTTCTGCACCACTTCCTGGTTTTTAGTTTCTTCATTGACCTGAAGTATGTCTTCCTGTTTCTAAGTGTGGTTTGTAATTTTCTGTTGCCCTCTGGTCATCTTTTTATTTTGATAGGTTTATTCAGTTTATTAGCTTCTCTCTTTACTCTAGGGTTTATTTAATTGCTGTTTTTGTGTGTGTGTTAAGTTTTCTCTTTGACACTATGTTATACTTACTCAATTTCATTGCTGATGACTATGTTCCATTGGAGGAAAAATTTAGGGAGAGAAAGTGAAAGAGGTAAGAATAGTAAAAGGATAATAGTAATAATTAGGAGAGGAACAATTTAAGAACTTGGAAAATTCATATTTAACTCATGTGAGCAGTGTAGAATAATAGGAATAAAAAAGTGGACTACCAACAATGAAATCAGAAATAAAATAGAGAATATGTATATATAGATTGAATTAAAAGGTCAATATGATGAGAGAGGGAAAGAAAAAGGGGTTAATAGAAGAAAGAAAACAGAATAGATGAGGTAGAAATAAAAACCAGAAAGATTGAGGACTAAACAAAGGTGGAATGTAAGAACAACAGAAAGCAGAAGATAGAATGATGAGAGAAGGAAAAGAGATATTGTTGGTATACAAAATCTATATACATAGAAGTGGGGAAATCAAGGAAAGGTCAACAGAGTAAACAAAAATCAAGCCAGTAGCACCTTGAGGAATTTATCTCTTTATCCAGCTCCCTACAGATCAATACCATGAAGCCTCCTTCTCTGTGGGACTCCAAAACAAATCACTCAGGCATGATTTGCCTCTGCTCAGCCATTGTTTGTGGGAGAGATCTGCCTATGTTCCTTTGAAAGAAAAACATTAGGACCAGAGTAAAGGAAAGATTTAGGAAGAGAAAAAGAATATTAGTAATGGTACTAATAAAAGTTAGGAGAGCAAATGTACAAGACCTAGGAAATTGAAACATTAACATGAGTAAGAAACACAGAGGAACAAGAGTATGATAGTGGAATAGAAGCAATGTAACAAGAAACACAATAGAAAAAAAATATATAGAATGAATTAAAATGCTATAATGGCAAGAAGAGGGGAAAAGAAAACAGAAAAGAGAAAAAGAAAAAAGTAAAAAAGAGAAAGTATACAGAGAAAAATGGAGAGAGGGAGAAATAAAAACAAGAAAAATTGGAGACCAAATAAAAGAGGTGGAATGAAAGAACAGCAATGGAAAACAAAAGATATAAAGATAAAGGAGTGAAAAGAAATAGCATAGGTAGAGTAGATCAGTAACCTAAAGAATAAAAGAAAAAAGAAGCAGAGAAAGAAAGGGAGGGGATAAAAAGCAAGCAAGAAACAAGACAGCAGCAACCATTTTTTTAAAAAAAGGTAACCAAAGAAAAGAAAACATGGAAAAACAACCTTCTTTCTTAGACCCCAAAGGATCTTCTCAGGCTGCTGGTGTTCCTCCATTTCTCAACCTGTAGCCTGCCCTCTGCAGGTTGGGAACTGGGTTTTAGTGAGTAAAGTAAGGGAAATAAAGAAAATGACTTTAAATAAATGACATCCAAGAAAAAGTAATACAAAGAAAATGTCTATAAGTTCGCCATCTTAAAGTTTCAGCTAGATGCCTGATAACCAGATGACACTCTTCTCAAGAAATAGCCATATCTTGAATCAGGGACCTCATATATGCTAGGCAGGAATTCTGTCACTGAGCTATTCTCAGCCCTTGGGTTAATCATGTATTTTTCCCATGCTTCTTCACATTCCCACCACACTGTAATAGTGACATACATCTACTGTAGCTCACAGGGCACTCTTACATCTGTACCATAATCAAAATTCTCATCCACTTCTGAGCTCACTGTGTTATTCAGTCCCTAGATTATTCTCTAGCTTTCTTTCAATTGAATTTACATCGTTAGACTACCCTTGTCGGACACAATCCCATTTATATACCAGGTTCTACACACTGTAATGTGTTACCATCAACTCTATTTCTACACTTTTACAATCAAGTTAATTGAAACTTCTACATATATTAAGCATCAGTAGTTCCTCTCATAATGCATGAGACCATGCATTATTTGTCCATTTGTGTCTGGCTTACTTCACTTAGCTTAATGTCTTCAAGATTCATCCATGTTATCATATGTTTCCCAATTTCACTTCTTCTTATTGCAGCATAGCATTCCATCATATGTGTGAACCACATTTTGTTTATGCATTCATTTTTTGATATATACTGTGGTTTCCACCTTTTGGCAATTGTGAATAATGCAGCTATGAACATTGGTGTGCAGTTGTCTGTTTGTGTCACAGTTTTTAGTTCTTCTGGACATATACCTAGGAGAGGAATTGCTTGATCATATGGCAGTTCTATATTTAACTTCCTAAGGAACTGCCACACTGTCTTTCAGAGAGGCTCCACCATTTTGCAATCCTACCAACAGTAAAAGAGTGGTCCTATTTCTTCACATCCTCTCCTGCACTTATTGTTCTGTTTTTTTTTTAATTTATAATAATGGCCATTCTATGAAGTGTGAGATGCTATCTCAGCCATTTTGATTTGCATTTCCCTATTAGTTAGTGATATAGAACATTTTAGCCATCTCATTGAATTTATTAGCGAGATTTGTTTGAACATCAATGATTAGTTGTCTCAACTCCTTTATGTCATTTGGAGTCTTATCTTGTTTCTTTAACTGAGCCATATCTTCCTGTTTCTTGGTATGGATTGTAATTTTTTGTTGGTGTCTTGGCATCTGGCTTACTAGATGTGTTTATTCTGGGTGCAGTTTCTCCATTTGCTTAGGGCTTTCTTGCCTTTTCTCACTTGCTGGTTGTGTAGTAGGAACAGAGGCTGTAGTTGGTACTGTAACCTGTGGAGGCTGAAGCTGCCCATATTGTCCCAGGAATTGATTAACTTCTCCCAACTTTCTCCTCTGCCAGGGGTAGGAACAGAGCCATAGCCATGTAGAACACTCCAAGTTGTGCAAGACAAGACTCTCTGTAGTTGTCCAGGGACACAGATGAATCTTCCCTACCTGGGATAATAATGGAGTTGTGGGTGTGGGTATCAATCTATGTCATGCATGTATAAAAGGATACCAGCTGCCCATATAGACTGGTGTAGCACTGCACCTCTCTCCCTGCCAGTGGTGGGATGGACCTTCTGGAGTGCCCAACAATCTAATCCATGTAGGATGAATATGCTTGCAGTTGCCCTGAGAGACTGAGGCAGTACTGTCCCTTCTGCCCTTTAGGGGGTGGGGACAGAACCACTGATGCTCAACAGTTCAGTCTGTATAGGTTAAAAGTGTCTATCATTGTCCAGAGAGGCTGAGAAAATACCAGCCCCCTACCATCCCATTGGGTGGTGGGGGTGGATGCAGAGGCACCCAGCAGTTCAGTCCCTATAGGCCAAGAGTGCCTACTGTTGCCTGGAGAGGCTGAGGATACATCAGTCCCTTCCTATCCTATTAGGGTTGGGGGTGGATCCACAAGCACACAACAGTTCAATCCATGCAGGCTTAAAACACCTGCCATTGTGCAGAGAGGCTGAAGAAACACCAGTCCCCTCTTATTCTATTGGGTAGTGTTGGTGGAGCCACAGACACCCAACATTTCAGTATGTACAGGTCAAAAGTGCTTGCCATTGCCTATAAAGGCTGAAGAAAACCAGTTCCCCTCCTATCCTACTTAGGGGCAGGGATGGAGCTACAGGTGTCTGTTCAGTCTGTGTGGGCCAAAACACCCACAGTTACCCAGAGAGGCTGGGGAAACACATTCCCTCTTGTCTTATTGGGGGTGGAAGCCACAAGTGCCCAATAGTCAAGTTTGCACAGGCTAAATATGCCTGCAGTTGCCACGAGAGATGAAGGAAACATCAACCCCCTCCTATCCTATGGGGATGGGGCATAGGTGGAGATGGAATTGAAGGCACATGACAGAAATTTATGTGGGATAAAAGCACCTACACTTGCCTGGAGAGGCTGAGGAAACACAGCTCCTCTCCTATCCTATTGGGGTACAGGGATGAGCCCCAATTGTCCAAGTATTCTATCTCTGCTGGCCAAAAACACATGTAGTTATATAGAGAGGCTGGAGCAGGTCCCACAGGCTCCTTCCCTGACAGAGTTGGGCTGGGGCCTAATCTAGGGCCACAATCTGAACTAGGTGGCAAGAAGACAGTCCCTAACCTCACTGTGATTTTCAGTCAGCCCCACTTCACCTCATGCCATGGGTGGAGGTAAAATGGTAGCTACCAGCCACATTTCAACTTGAACAATTTCAATATTTAACTGTTCTTAGGATTATACTTTAGCCAGCTGAATTTACTAATCAATAGCTGAAGTCAGTGGCCAAATGTCTCTTCCTCCCCGGTTTATGGGAAATGGAGCTTCTGACTCCAGCCATGGAATAACTCCTGAGGTGCCTTGCATCACAAGAGTAGGATGGACACTGGCCTCTGCATTGTGTCCTGCGGTTTCCCAGAGAGGCTGGTGCAAGTCCCAAAAGCTTCCTTCTTGCCAGAGTGGGGCTGGAGTTTAGGCTAGGCCTGCAATCTCATCTTGGTGGAAACAAGCCAGTCCCTACCAGCACTGTCAGCCCGACTTCCCCTCATGTGAGGGATGGAGTTAAAATGGCATCTACTGGCCTCTCAAATTTAGGATTATACTGTTCTTAGGATTATACTTTTCTTAGGATTATACTTTTTTTAGGATTATACTTTAGCCTCCCAAATTTACTCATCAGTAGCTGAAGTCAGTGCCTAATTATCTTTTCCTCCCCTGTTTTTGGGAAACGGAGTTTCCAACTCCAGCCATGGAATAGATCCCAATATGTCTTGTTCCATGGGCAACAACCTCCGTAGTGTGGCGTGCTCTATTCATGAATCTTCTCTACAAATGGACAGTCCCCTCATTCCATACTTACAAGGATGTTGCAGGATACTCTTCTGGTCTCCTTGGGCCCCCAAACAAGTGATTTAGATAGCTCTGGGTGATTATTAACTGCCCTGTAGGATGAGCTGACTCTTAGAGCTCCTTACTCTGCCACCATCTTGCCCCTCCCCACCCTGTTACTGGTTTTTAGTTGGGTAAGAATCTTAGTATTATTTCAGTCCTTTTAAATTTATTGTGACTTGTTTTGTGATATAGCATATGGTGTATCCTGGAGAATGATCTTTGTGCACTTGAGAAGAATATATATTCTATTGTTTTCAAAGAAATTTCACATTACATACTTTTTTATATATACATATATGTTATATACATCTATATATGTCCGTTAGGCCTTGTTGTTATGTAGTGTTTGAGCTCTCTATTTTCGTATTGGTCTTCAGTCTGGATGTTCATTATTGAAAGTGGTATATTGAAGTCTCCTACTGTTAATATAGAATCATCTATTATTCCCATCAAATTTGTGAATGTTTGCTTAAATGACTTGAGGCTCTGGAATTTTGTGCATATATTTTTATAATTGACTTTCTTCCTTGTTCTTTCTAAAACTATTTGAATTTGCCTGCTTTGTCTAATGATAATTTAGTGACTCCTACTCTGTTTTCATTACTATATTCTTGGAGTTTATTTTAATTTTTAAAATTTATTTTTACTGGTGTATTTTTTGCATCCTTTCATTTATAACCTACTTGTGTCTTTGAACTAATCAGTATAGAGATGGCTCATGCTTTTTAATCTGTTCTGTCTTTTGACTGGGGAATTTCATTATCATGATGTACCTCAGGTTTTTAATCCATTTACTAGTTCAAGGAAACTTGGATTATTTGGAATTTTTGTTGATTATGCTTAAAGATGGTAAAACATTTGTATACAGATTTTTCAAAGAACATAGGTTTTAATATCCCTAATGCAAATTCATAGGAATTGAATCACTAGGTTATATGGAAAGTATATTTTTATGTTTCAAGTAAATACAGGTTTTTAAAACTGAGCTGTAGTAATATCTTGCAGTATATTGCCATCAATGTTTATGACATCTTCATTTGCTCTGTATCATCTCCATTATTTGACATTGTGCATTTGATATATTTAAAAATTTCAACATTTTAATAGACTTTTAGTGTTATATAACTGTACTTTTAGTTTATATGAACTGAAGACTGATGATGTTGAGCATATCCTTTCATATCCTTATTTTCTCCACACTTACATGTCTAATCAAACATCTTACTTATTTTCTGAATGAGATTCTTATTTTCTTATTTAGTATTTTCAATGCTTTATTTTGTTTACATAAATTTTATTGGATTCTAAATTTGCAAATATTTTTAATCAATCTGGGACTTGTCTTCTTTTGGTTTTAGCATTGTCTTTCTAAGAGTAGAAAGTATATTTTGATCCATACAAAATTTTTAGTTTGCTCTATTATGGTCATACTTTTGATACTTTATCTAAGAAATAATCACTAAACATAAACTAACATGTTTTTAGATAGATTTATTAAGATACAACTTTTAAAATTTATTGAAGTACATCACTCATCCATGAACATATGTAAACAATAAGTCTATAGCAATAGCTGTGAACTTGCAAAACAAACATACACGACATCATACAGGGCTCTTATACCTCACCCTACAACCAATACCTTGCATTTTTGTTAAACATTTTTAACTAATTTTTAAAGATCATCCTCAAAATATTATTACTAACCAAAGTATTCCCCCTAACCCACCCTATTATTTTTGTTTTTATATCATTTATACTTGAACATACATAAACAAAAATATAGAGTAAAAATTGTGAACTTACAAAGCAAACATTCATAACATCATACTGGGGTCCCATACATCAACCTGCTACCAACACCTTGTATTGTAATGAGACATTTGTTACAAATTATGAAAGAATATTTCTAAATTTTACAAGTAATTATAGTCCTTCTATTACATTTGGTGTATTTTCCCCCCAACCCACCCTATTATTATTTTTCAAATATATTTTGATGACAGAGGTGGCAAAGTTATAGAACAATCATGCACATGTGCAGAATTCCCAAACAGCACCCAGCTATCAACACACATCACCATGGTGGTATACTTGTTACAGATTATGAGATACTATTATCTGATTATTACCAGGTCCATAGCATACATTTGGCACACATTTTCCATACTCCCTCATTATAAACACAGTACATCATTGGCATAGATGCATGAATATTATATTACTGTTAACCACAGCCCATAGGTCACTCCAGTTGTATTTTTCCCATGGTTCTCCATATTCCCAGCACTCTGCAATAGTGATATACATCTGCTCTAGCTCACAAAGGAGACTCTTGGATCTGTACCATCAACTTCAATTCTCATCCACCTCAGGGTTTACTGTGCTATTGAGTAAAGCTTATTCTTTAGCTGTCAATTGGCATTTATGTCCCTAGGCTACCATTTTCAGCCACGTCCCCATATATAAACCAGCTGTTATTCACTATAATGTGTTACCATCAACTCTACATTTACACACTTTTACAATAAAGGTAATTAAAACTTTTACATACATTAAATATCAGCAGTTCATCTCAGTCCTCCTCTTATCTCCTTTAAGAATTCATCACCTACCACCAGGTCTTGAAGATATTTTCCTGCATTTTCTTCTAGAAGCTTTATGTTTCTTACTTTTATACTTTAGGTTTTTTATTCATTTTGTGTTAATTTTTGTATAAGTTGTGAGATAGTTGTCCTATTTCCTTCTTTTGCTATGAATACCCAGTTCTCTCAGCAGCATTTGTTGAATGGACTCTTCTGCCTGAGCTGAGTGGGTTTGAAAGGAAAGTCAAAAATAGCTTGGCCATAGATGTGAGGGTCTGTTTTTTAACCATCAATTCAGTTCCATTGCTCCATGTGTCTGTCTTCAGGCCAGTACCATGTTATTTTTACCACTGTAAATAGGTAATATGACTTAAAGTCCAGAAATAAGAGTTCTCCAACTGTGTTTTTCCTTTTTAAGATGTTTCTGACTATTCAGGACTCCTTACCATTCCAAAAATTTTGATAATGATGTTTTCTATTTGTATAAAAAAGTGCTGGTAGAACTTTTATCAGGGTTGCATTTAATCTGTCCATCAATTTGAGTAGAATTGACATTTTAAAAATATTTAGTCTTTCAATCCATGAGCATGGAATACTCTACCAATTATTTAGGACTTTTAAAAATTTATTTTAACAGTGAATTGTAGTTTTCTGAATACAATTACTTTACATCATTGGTTAAGTTTATACCTGAATATTTGGGTTTTATCTGTGATATTTTATTTTCACCACTCTTTTGACAGTTTTAATTACTTTATTGTTATAATCTTCATTTCTAAACTCCCTTCTAAGACACTCTCTCCTGTCTTTTCTTTTCTGGTTGTAGCACACCATTTAGTATTTCCTGTAAAGGTCTCTTGGTTACAAACTCTCTCACTTCCTGTTTATCTGTGAATATTCTAAACTCACCCTCATTTTTGAAAGACAGTCTTGCCAGATAAAAGATTTTTTGCTGAAAGGTTTTCTCTTACAGTATCTTAAATATATCATACCACTGTCTTCTTGCCTCCATTGTTTCTGTTGAGAAATAAGCACTTAATCTTATTGAGTATCCCTTATATGTTATGCATTGCTTGTCTTTTGCTGCTCTCAGAATTATCTTTTTGTCTTTGGCATTTTATATTCTGATTTGTATTTGTCTTGGAGTCGGTCTATTTGGATTTTTTTGGATGGGAGTATATCGTGTTTCTTAGACATGGATATCTATGTCCTTAAATAGGGTTGGGAAATTTTCTATCATTATTTCTTCAGATATTCCTTCTGTCCCTTTTCCCCTTTCTTCTCCTTCTGGGACATCCATAACATGTATGTTTGCACATCTCTTGCTGTCATTTTGGCCCCTGAGACCTTGTTCAAGTTTTTCCAATCTTTTCTTCATCTGTTCCTTTGTATGTTCACTTTCAGAGGCCATTTCTTCAAGCTCACAAATCCTTTCTCCTGACTCATCAAATCTTCTATTATATGACTCCAGTGTATTTTTAATTCCATTTATTGCACCTTTCAAACCCATAAGATCTGCTCTTTTCTATGTATGATTTCAAATTCTTCTTTGCGCTCATCCAATGTCTTCTTAATATCCTTAATTTCTTTAGCCATCTCACTGAACTTATTAAAGTGATTTGTTTGAACATTTATAAATAGTTGTCTCAACTCCTTTGTCATTTGGAGTCTTACCTTGTTCTTTAACTGGGCCATGTTTTCCTATTTCTTGGTGTGGATTGTAATTTTTTGTTGGCGTCTTGGCATTTGTCTTACTAGACTATTTTACTTGGTGAAATTTTTCTCTTCAGTTTAGGGCTTACTGCCCTTTCTCCATTGCTGGTTTAATAGTAGAAACCAAGGAGGTAGTTGGTGCTATAAGCTGTGGAGGCTAAAACTATCTTCAATGCCCCAAGGACCATTGAAGATTTTCCCCACTTTCTGTTTTGCCAGGGGGTAGGGACAGAGCCACAGCTGTGTGGTATAATCCAACTCATGCAGACCTAGACTGTAATTGCCCAGAGAGATGGATGAAGTTTCATGCCCCTTTCTCCCCTGCCTGGGAGGTGATAGAGCTGCAGCTGTGGGCAATAATCTATGCAGTGCAGGGCCAAGATGACCATAGTTGCCCCAGTAGACTCCTGATTATTCAATCTGTGCCAGCTAAATGTATGTGTACTTACCTGGATAGGCTGGTGCAGGGCCCACCACCTTCCTCCATGCTAGAGGTGAGTCTGAAGACTAGGCTAAGGCTGCAGGCAAATCTGGATGAAAGAAACTGATCTTTACCATCACTATGATTTTCAGCCAGCCCGGCTTCCCCTCATGCTGGAGGTGGAGTCAAAATCATGGTTACCAACTCCTCTCTTAGACAGGCTCAAAGTTTAGCTGTTCTTAGGGTTATACTTTAGCCAGTCAAATTTAATAATCAGTTGCTGAAAATGGTGGCCAACCATCTCTGTTTTTGTTTTTGGGAAATGAATCTTCCAATTCCTGTCACAGAATAGCTCCTGGGGTGGTTTGTGCTGCCAAAGTAGGATGATCACTGGCTTCTGCAGGTTGGCCTGTAATTTCCCAGAGAGGCTGGCACAGATCCCCCCACATTCCTCCTTGCCCTAGGTTGGCCTGGATCTTAGGCTAGAGTGGCAATCTGATCTAGATGGAAAGAAGCCAGTCCCTACCAGCACTGTGATTTATACTCAGCCCCACTTCCCTTCATGTCAGGCACAGAGTTAAGGTGGTAGCTATAGGCCTCTTTCTGATGTGGACAGGTTCAAACTTTAGCTGTTCTTAGGATTATACTTTAGCCTACCGATTTTACTAATCAGTAGCTGATATTGTGCCCAACCGTCTCTTCCTCCCCCATTTTTGGGAAGTGGAGCTTCCAATTCCAGCTGCAGAACAGCTCCCGAGTTGTCTTGTGTCTCCAGTGGAGGATGGGCACTGGCCTCCCTGGCATGGAGTGCTCTACTTATGAATCTTCTCTGCAGATGGGCAGTTTTCTCCTTCCATTCTTTCAAGAATGTTTCAGGATGCACTATTTGTCTCCTGGAGCTCCTAAATAAGTGCTCTAGATAGCTCTGGGTGGTCACCAACTGCCCTAGAGCAGTATCTGATTCTAGGAGCTCTTTTCTCTGCCACCATCTTGCTGGTTGTGTCTTATGATATAATTTTAATACCATACAGTTCACCATCTTTAAATGTCAAATTTTTCTTTATTATATCCAGAGATATATGCAAAAATCACTATAGTCTATATTAGAACATTTTTATCATTTTGAGAATCACAGTACCCTTTAGCTCTCACTCTCTGCCCATTTCCCCACAATCCTAAGGAAACAGTAATCTGCTTTCTATCTCTATAGAGTTTCCTATTCTGGACTATCATATTAATTGAGTTGTAAAACACATCCTCTTTCCTATTCACACAAAAAGTTTTAATGGTTTATTCCATTTGAAGCACATATCAGTTCTTCATTCATTCTTATGGAATGAATAATAGTCCATTGTGTAGTTATACTATAGTTTTGTTTTGTTTTCCATATATTTACTTTTTATTGAATTTGTTAATGTTACAGAGTTCCTGCACTGCCAAAACCATGCCTGAGAATTCAAAGAAAGAATTGGTACAATGGTCAGCCTCTCCTACCCATCATACAATATATTAAAACTTGATTCATGTGCATTTTGATAATTTTGCAATCTTTTAAAAAGTAGTAACAAGAGTTGGACTTTTAAATCTGCTGCAGGGCTTCAGATTTCTAGTACAGTATGCCATTAAATAACATTGCCACATATTCATCTAAGTTCATTCTTCAAAAACATAAAACCCAACAAGATATTGCTGGAAAAGCTTACTTTAAGGGAAAATATGTGGCTCAATGTCCAAAAGATTATTGAAGATTTTTGGTTCCCAAATGAAGTAGGTCTTCAGTTTAACCAAGAATCCCTTGTATCTCTTTTAATCATCCAACCTTTCCTTGGTTCAGCTATTCACCCCTATACTATAGTTTTTTATTAATATTTTTCTTTAGGAAATCATAGGTTTACAGAAATATCATGCATAAAATACATAAAACAGAATTCTCACAAGCCAACTTATTTTTTTTTTTTTTTGAGGTACCAGGACCAGGATTGAAGCAGGGATATCATATATGAGAAGCCAATGCACAACCACTGAGCCACATCAGATCAAATTGTGGCTTTTTTAATGGAGGCACCAGAAACTGAATCTAGGACTTCCAATGTGGGAACTAAGCACTCAAATGCTTGAGTTACATCAAATCTGCACCCTATTATTAACATCCATTGTTAGGTACATTTGTTATAATTCATTAAACAATATTTATATTTGGACTGTTAACTATAGTTGATGGGATAAAATATGGTTCATTGTGTCATAAAGTTCTGTTTTTTTTCTTTTAATAACTTTAGTCTCAATATATATAAGACCTAAAATTTCCTCTTTTAACCATGTTCACATATATCATGCAGTGCCATTAATTGCATTCACAATGTTGTGCTACAATCACCAATATCCATTACCAAAAGTTTACAATCAAACTCAATAGAAATTCTGTACAATTTAAGCATAAACTCCCCTTTCCTTACCCCACTACAGCCTCTTTTACCTTATATTCTTGAATTGGCTTTATTAGTTTATTTATTCTAATTATTTCATATCAATGACATCATACAAATTTGTCCTTTTGTGTTTGGCTTATTTCACTGAACATGTTTTCAAGGTTCACCCATTTTGTTGCATGAATCAGAGCTTCATTTCATTTTAATGCAAAACAATATTCTGTTGTATGTATATACCACATTTTATTTATCAGTTAATGAAAACTTGAGTTGCTTCCATCTGAAGCTAATTTTGAATAATACTGCTATAAATATTGGTGTGCATATATCTTTTCAAATCAGTGTTTGAATTCCTTTTATACCAGTTTTTAATACATTCATCTTTTGATAGCCATTTGCTTGGTTTCTAGCATTTGACTATTATCAGTAATGCTGCAATAAACACTGGTGGTTGAACTTTTTGGGGAATATATGTTTTCATTTCTTTTTCCATCTACCTAGGACTAGGATTTCTGGGTCTTATGGTTATTCTATACCTGATCATTAAAGGAATGGCCAGATTGTTTTTCCTCATGGCCACATCATTTTACAACAGCAGTGATAAGTGTCCTTATTTCTCCACATCCTAAATAAATTTTCCATACTTGTGTTTTATTTTAACCATCATTGTGTATGTAGTGTAGTATTGCATTAAGTTTTAAATAAAATTTTTTATTCCATTGATTGATTTCCTTATGTTGAACCATCCTTGCATACCAGGGATGAAACCCAGTTGGTCATGGTGTATAATTCATTTGATGTGTTGAATAGGATTAGCAAGTGTTTTTTTTTTTGGAAATTTTGGCATCTAGTTTCATTAGAGAGATTTCTCTGTGCCAGCTGGGCCCTGAGGATCAACAGAGCTGCAATGCCTACTCTCCAGTTCATTGGGCTCACTCAGGACAGCTAACAAGGATGTGAGGATGGACAACCACCATACTGAGAAACTGAGAGATTCAACAACTGCAAGCAAGAAAGTCTCATTCATCACCCATATGTAATCAAAACCCCCTCTCAATTAAAGGTGGAGTGGGCATCACCATCCCAGTATCCTCAGGATTGAGGAATAAAATATGGACAAGGGTGGGGACAACTAGCAAGATGGTGGCAGAGTAAGGTGCTCCTAGAATCAGCTCCTGCTACAGGGCAGTTAGTAATCACCCAGACCTAACTAAAGGACTTGTTTGGGGGCTCCAGGAGACCAGAAATGCATCCTGCAGCATCTTTGAAAGAGAATAAGGAAGAAACTGCCCATCTGCAGAGAAGATTCAGAAGTAGAGCAATGTAAGCCATGGAGGTTTGTGCCCATCCTCTACTGGAGGCAGAATCCCCTCAGGAGCTGTTCCATGGCTGGTATTGGAAGCTCCACTTTCCAAAAATGGGGGAGGAAGAGATGGTTGGGCACCAAATTCAGCTACTGATTAGTAAATTCAGTGAGTTAAAGTATAATCTTAATAACAGCTAAAGTTGAAACCTGTCAAAGTCAGAAAGAGAACAGTAGTTGCCATCTTAACTTTGAGCCTGACATGATGGGAAACAAGGCTGGCTGAAAATCACCAGTTTGTTACATGTAGATCAGATTGCTGCTCTAGCTGAAGCCCTAGACCCACCTCAGACAGGGAGGAAGTGGGGGGAGCTGTGCCTGCCTCTCTAGGAAATAACAGGCTAAATCATGGAGGTCAGTTGTCATCTTCCTTTGGCAGCACAAGCCACCCCAGGAGCTATTCAGTGGCAGGAATTGGAAGCTCCACTTCCAAAAAACAGGAAGAACTGATATTTGACCATGAATGTCAGCTACTGATTAGTCAGTTCAGCTGGATAAAATATAACACTAAGAACAGCTGAACTTTGAACCTGTCCAAGTTGGAGGGAGACCAGTAGCCATCATTTTGACTCCACCCACAGCACGAGGTACAGCCAGGCTGACTGAAAATCACAGTGATGGTAGAAACCTATTTCTCTCACCCAGGTTGGACTGCAGGCCTAGCCTAGTCTTCAGCCCCACCTCAAGCAGGGTGGAAGCTGGTGGGCCTGCAACAGCCTTTCCAGGTAACTGCAGGTACATTTACCTGGCACAAACTGTAAAATTGGAAGTGTAGTAGAACGACTGCATTTGTCTTCTCCTGCACTGCACAGATTGCTGCCCACATCTGCAGCTCCATCTGCACCCCAGGCAGGGGAGAAAGGGGCATGAAACCTTATCAGTCTGTCTGAGCAACTACTGTCTAGACCTGCAAAACTTGTTTTTTCCTACACAGCTGTGGCTCTGTCTCTTCCCCTGGCAAAGGAGAAAGTTGGGAGAAGCTTCATTGGTACTTGGGCACTGAGGGCAGCTTGAGGCTCCACAGCTTATAACACCAATGTCATCCTTGGCTCCTGCTACACCACAAGCAATGGAGAAAGGGCAGGAAACCCTAAACTAAAGAGAAAAACTGCACCCAAAATAAATACTCTAGTATGCCAGATGTCAAGACACCAACAAAAAATTACAATCCATATCAAGAAAAAAGAAGATATGGCCCAGTTAAAGGAACAATATGAGTCTCCAGGTGACATAAAGGAGTTGAGGTGACTAACCATAGAATTTCAAACAAATCTCCTTGATAAATTCAATGAGATGGAAAATAAATTAAGGATATTAAGAAGACATTGAATAAGCACAAAGAATAATTTGAAAGTATACATAGAAAATTAGCAGACCTTTTAGGAATGAAATATGCAAAAAATGAAATTTAAAATACACTGGGATCATATAATAGCCAATTTGAGGAGGCAGAAGAAAGGATTGTTGAGATTGAAGAAATAGCTTCTGAAAGTGAACATACAAAAAAAAAAAAAAACAGATGGAGAAAAGATTTGAAAAACTTGAACAATGTATCAGAGACCAAAATGTCAGCAAGAGACTTACATACATACATGTCATGGGTGTTCCAGAAGGACAAGAACCTGAAGGAATATTTGAAGAAATAATGGTAGAAAACTTCTCAACCCTGTTGAAGTACATAAATATCCATATCCAAGAAATAGGGTGTACTCCCATCCAAAAAATTTCAAATAGACCAACTCCAAGACACATACTAATCAGAATGTCAAATGCTAAAGACAAAAAGAGAATTCTGAGAGCAACAAGAGGAAAATAATACACAACATATAAGGGTTACCCAGGATGTTTAAGTGCTGATTTCTCACCAGAAATCATGGAAGCAAGAAGACAGTGGTATGATATATTTAAGATGATTCAAGAGAAAACCTTGCAGCTGAGGATTTTATATCCAGCAAGATTGTCTTTCAAAAATGAGGGCAAGTTTAGAATATTCACAGATAAACAGAAACAGAGAGAATTTGTATCCAAGAGACCCACTTTGCAGGAAATACTAAAGGATGTGCTACAGCCTGAAAAGAAAAGACAGGAGAGAGAGTTCTGGAAGAGAGTCTACAAGTGAAGATTATATCAATAAAAGTAGCTAAAAGTGTCAAAAGAGTGGTGAAAATAAAATATGATATATAAAACCCAAATATTTAGGAATAAACTTAACCAAAGTTGTAAAGAACTTGTACTCACAGAATGACAACTCATTGTTAGAAGAAAATTTAAATATCCTAAATAATCGGAAGAACATTCCATACTCACAGACTGGAAGACTATCATTAAGATGTCAGTTCTACTGAAATTGATATACAGATTCAATGCAATCCCAATAAAAATTCCACCACCATTTTTTAAAGAAATTGAAAACATGAATATCAAATTTATTTGGAAGGGTAAGGTGCTCTGAATAGCCAGAAACATCTTAAAAATGAAAAGCAAATTTGGAGAACTCTCATTTCTGGACTTTAAATCATATTACCAAGCTACAGTGGTAAAACAGCATAGTACTGGCATAAAGACGGACAAATAGACAAATAGAACTGAATTTATGGTTCAGAAACAGACTTTCACATCTATGGTCAAGTGATTATTGAGTAGCATGTAAAACCCACCCAGCTTGGGCAGAACAGTCCATTCAACAAGTGGTGCTGAAAGAATGGGATATGCCCAGCAAAAGAAGGAAAGAGGACCCCTATCTCACACCTTCTACAAAATTAACTCCAAATGAATCAGAAATCTAAATATAAAAGCAAGAACTATAAAGCTTCTAGAAGAAAATGTGGGAAAATATCTTCAAGACTTGGTGGTAGATGGAGGATTCTTAAAAGAGATAAGAGGAGGACTGACATTGACTACTGACATTGTATGTATAAGTTTTAATTACCTTTATTGAAACAGTGTGGAAATATACAGAGTTAATGGTAATACATTATAGTGAGTAACAGCTGGTGTATAAATAGGGATGTATCTGAAAATGGTAGTCTAGGGACATAAATGACAATTGACAGAAAGTTAGGGAATAATCTAGGGACTGAATAGCACAGTAAACCCAGAGATAGTTGAGATTTGTGGTTGATGGTAAAGATGCCAAAGTGTTCTTTGTGAGCTAGAGCAGATGTACATCACTGTTGCAGGGTGGTGGGAATGTGGAGAAGCATGGGAAAAATACAACTGCAGTGAACTATGGACTGTGGTTAACAGTAATTATGTAATATTCTTGCATCTATGCCAAAGATGTACTGCATTGATAATGGGGAAGTATAGAAAATGTGTTCCAAATGTATTCTGTAGACCTGATAATAATCAGATGATAATATCTCATAATCTGTAACAAATGTTCCACCATGATGTGGTGTGTTGATAGAGGGGTGTTGTTTGGGAATTCTGCACTTGTGCATGATTGTTTTCTAAGTTTACCACTTCTCTCATCAAAATATGTTTTAAAAATAATAATAGGATGGGTTTCTTGGCAAAATCCAAGAAATCAAAAAGAAGCCAGATTCACATAACCACAGATTTGAACAGGCAGAAGAAAGAATTAGTGACGTGGAAGACAATACATCTGAAATCAAACAGATAGTAGAACAGATAGACAAAAAAATAGAAAAAAATCCACCAGGGACTCAGGGAATTAACCGGCAACACAAAATGCACGAACATATGCATTATGGGCATCCCAGAAGGAGAAGAGAAGGGAAAGAGAACAGAAGGAGTGTTGAAGGAAATAATGGCTGAAAATTTCCCACCCTATTGAGAGAGATGGATGTGTTGATCCCAAAGGCCAACTCGAAGACATATAGTTGTCAAAATGTCCAATGCTCAGGACAAAGAGAAAATACTCAAGACAGCAAAAGAAAAGAGAACAATCACATACAAGGGAAGCACAATAAGATTAAGTGCTGATTTCTCAGCTGAAGGCATGGAGGCAAGAAGACAGGGGTATGACATAGTCAAAATAATAAAAGAAGAAAACTTCCAGCCACAAATTCTCTATCCAGCAAAACTGGCATTCAAAAATGATGGAGAGTTCAAAATATTCACAGATAAACAGAAATTAAAAGAGTATGCCAATAAGAAACCTGCACTACAAGAAATACTAAAGGAAGTTCTACAAGTTGAAGGGAAAAACAAGGGAGAGAGAGATGGAGGAGAGTTTAAAAACAACTAAAAAGACAAAAACATAAACAAAAACAACATATGACATATATTAACACAAATAAAAAACGGCTGAAAGAAGAAATTCATTACAAGTAATAACACTGAATGTTAATGGATAAAATTCACCAATCAAGAGACACAGATTGGCAGAATGGACAAGGAAATATGATCCATCTATATGCTGTCTACAAGAAACCCACCTTCAACCCAGGGATTCAAGGAGGCTGAAAGTGAATGGCTGGAAAACCATTTTACAAGCTAACAATAGCCAAAAAAGGGCAGGAGTAGCTATTCTAATATCAGACATAATAGACTTTAAATGCAAAACTATTGTAAGAGACAAATAAGGACACTATATAGTAGTAAAAGGAGTAATCTCTCAAGAAGAGAGAAAAATCATCAACATTTATGCCCCTAATCGGGATTCCTCAAAATACATGAGGCAAACTCTGGAAAAGCTAATTGGAGAAATAAATGCCTCTGCAATTATAGCGGGGGACTTTAATACACCATTATCAGCATTATACAAAACATCTAGACAGAGAATCAATAAAGAAACAAAGGCTCTGAACAATACATTAGAGGACCTGGACTTAATAGACATATACAGAACATTACACACAAATACAGCAGGATTTACATTCTTCTTGAGTGCACATGGATCATACTCCAAGATAGACCACATGTTAGGCCACAGAACAACTCTGAATGAATTCAGAAAGGTTGAGTTTATTCAAAGTAATTTCTCTGACCATAAGGGAATGAAATTGGAAATCACTAAGGGCCAGAGAAACAAGTTAGGCACAAGGATATGGAGATTAAACAACACACTATTAGACATACAGTGGGTCAAGGAGGAAATCTCAAAAGAAATTGGTGACTACCTTGAAACTAATGAAAATGACAACACAACATATCAAAACCTATGGGATGCAGCAAAACCAGTCCTTAGAGGGAAGTTCACAGCCATAAATACAAATATTAAAAAAGAAGAAAGAGCTAAAATTGAAGACCTAACTGCACACTTGGACGAATTGGATAAACAACAACAAACTAAATCAAAGGGAAGTAGAAAGAAAGAAATAACCAAGATTAGAGCAGAACTAAATGAAATAGAGAATAAGAAAGCACTAGAAACAATAAACAAAACCAAAAGCTAGTTCTTCAAGAATATCCATAAAATTGACAAACCCTTAGCCAGACTATCAAAGAAAAAGAGAGAACAGATGCAAATACACAAAATAAGGAATGAGCAAGGGGATATCACTACTGACCTCACAGAAATAAAGAGTATTATAAGAGGATACTTTAAAAAATTATATGTCAACAAGAATGACAATTTAGAGGAAATGGACAAGTTTCCAGAACCTCACAAACAGCCTACATTGATGAAAGAAGGAATTGATTAATTCAACAGTCCAATTACAAATAAAGAGTTAGAATCAGTCATCAAAAACCTCCCAACTAAGAAGAGCCCAGGACTAGATGGCTTCACAACTGAATTCTACCAAACATTCTAGAAAGAGCTAATGCCAATTCTGCTTAAGCTCTTCCAAAAAATAGAAGTAGTAGGAATATTGCCTAACTCATTCTACAATGCCATCATTACTCTAATACCAAAACCAAACAAAGATACCACAAGAAAGGAAAATTACATACCAATTTCTCTAATGAAGCTAAATGCTAAAATCCTCAACGAAATACTTGCTCATCGCATTGAACAATGTATCAAAAGGATTATATACCATGACCATGAGGGTTTCATCCTGGGTATGCAAGGATGGTTCAATATAAGAAAATTAATCAATGTAATACACCACATAAACAGATTGAAATAAAAAAAATCACATGATCATCTCTATAGATGCAGAAAAAGCATTCGACAAAATACAGCACTCTTTCCTGATAAAAACACTACAAAAGATAGGAATAGAAGGAAACTTTCTGAATATGATAAAGGGTATATATGAAAAACCCAAAGATAACATCATCTTCAATGGGGAAATACTTAAAACCTTCCCTCTGAGATTGAAAACAAGATAAGGATGCCCACTAACACCACTCTTATTTAACATTGTCTTAGAAGTACTTGCATGAGCACTGAGTCAAGAAAAGGACATAAAAGGTGTCCAGATTAGAAAAGAAGAAGTAAAAATTTCATTATTTGCAGATGACATCATCCTATACATAGAAAAACCTGAGAAATCTAAAACAAAGCTTCTGGAACTAATAAAGGAGTTCAGTAATGTAGCAGGCTATAAGATCAATGCTAAAAAAATCAGTAGCATTTATGTACACCAATAGTGAGCAATCTGAGGAGGAAATTAAGAAAAAAATGTCATTTACAATAGTAACTAAAAGAATCCAATACCTGGGAATAAATCTAAACTAAAGATGTAAAGGACTTGTATACAGAAAACTACACAACGCTGTCAAAGGAAATCAAAGAAGACTTAAATAAATGGAAAAATATTCCCTGTTCATGGATAGGAAGACCAAACATGATCAAGATGTCTATCCTACCCAAACTAATCTACAGATTTAATGCAATCCCAATAAAAGTCAGCACTGTATTTTTTAAGGAACTGGAAAAACTAACCACAAAATATATTCGGAGAGGTGAGATGCCCTGAATTGCCAAAGAAATATTGGAAAAGAATAATGAAGTTGGAGGTATCACATTACCTGACTTTACAATATACTACAAAGCAATAGTGATCAAAACTGCGTGGTATTGCCACAAGGACAGACCTACTGACCAATGGAACCAAATTGATTTTTCTGATATAGATCCTCGCATACACAGTCATCTGATATTCAACAAGACCACGAAGCCCACTCATTTAGGAGAGAATGGCCTCTTTAACAAGTGGTGATTGGAGAACTAGATATCTATATCCAAAAGAATGAGAGAAGAAAACCATCTCACACCTTATACTAAAATCAACCCAAGATGGATCAAATAACTAAATATAAGAGCCAAAGTGATAAAGACCTTGGAAGATAATGTAGGGAAGCATCTACAGGACCTTGTAATAGGAAATGGTTGCATGAACTTCACAGCCAAAACACGAGCAGCAAGAGAAAATATAGATAAATGGTATCTCATCAAAATTAAAAATTTCTGCACCTCAAAGGATGTTATTAAGAAAATAAAAAGGTAGTCTACCCAATGGGAGAAAATATTTGGCAACCATATATCTGAATGGAGCCTAATATCCTGCATATATAAAGAAATCCTACACGTTGAAAATAAAAAGACAAACAACCCATTTAAAAAAATTGGCAAGTGACCTGAAAAGACACTTCTCCAAGGAAGAAATACAAATGGCTAAAAAGCACATAAAAAAATACTCAACATCGCTAGCTATTAGAGAAATGCAAATCAAAAGCACAATGAGATACCATCTTACACCCATCAGAATGGCAGCTATTAAAAAAAACAGCAAAACATAAGTGTTGGAGAGGATGTGGAGTAATTGTAACCCTCATCTACTTCTGGTGGGATTGTGGAATGGTCCAGCCACTGTGGAGGATAGTTTGACGATTCCTCAGCAAACTAACAATAGATCGTCCGTATGATCCAGCGATTCCACTACTGGGTATATACCCAGAAGAATTGAAAGCAAAGTCACGAACAGATATGTGTACACCAAAGTTCATAGCAGCCTTGTTCACTATTCCTAAATTTGGAATCAACCACAGTGCCCATCAACAGATGAATTGATAAGCAAAATGTGGTAGATACATACAGTGGAATATTACTCAGCTGTTAGATGGAATAAAGTACTAACACATGAAATAACATGGATGAATCTTGAAGACCTTATGTTGAGTGAAGCAAGCCAGGCATTGAAGGATTAACAGTTTATGACCTAACTGATTTGAAATGAGGAAAGTTAACTGTCTCTGAGAACCACAGTCTGAAAGATAAGTTACCAAGGGAGAGAAAGAGAAGGGTAGGTTGCGAGCCATTACCCATATGGATATAATCTATGGTAAAATGATAGAATATAACTACTTATTGTAGGATAGGATAGGTGGGTAGTGATATTACTCGGTTTGGTGGTACAAGGTTAATAGGTGGGAATATTAGGAAGGGCAGGTTAGAAAACCCAGGGTATTTCACTATGAATTTTGTCACCCCATGAGCCAAGACAGGTGAGTGTCATATGCCTCAGATGGATGGGGAGGAAGAACAGAAAAGATCAAATGGGGCATTTAGTGGTCATGGGAAACATTCTTCATTACCTTACAGTAATGGGCATGGAACATGGTAAATATAATCAAAAAATATTAAACGGTACCATCTAAAATGTAAACTATGTGGTAAACCATAGACAATGTTTAGTAGCTATGTTTCACTATCTGTATAACAGTTATAACAATGCTACCATACACACAAAAAAGATTGTAATATGGGGTAGGGAATGGGGAGGGAGGTTGGGTATATGAGAACCTCTAGTACTCCATGTGTGACTTTGCTGTGACCTAAAACTTCTTTGAAAACTAAATGAAAATTTCGGAGACACTGGGGAATGAGAAGGGGAAGGTGTCATGGTACACACTGAATATTCAATAATGAAGTGATAAAAGGAGAAAAGCTAAAAACAAAAATAATAATAATTTAAAATAAAAAGAAAAAAAAAATTTTTTTCTTTTGTTCCCATTTTTTTTTTGAATATCCCAATCCGTTAATTATATTTTATTTTAGTTCTTTTTTTCCTGAGTTTCCTTGTCTTTTATCTCTTGAATTTAAGCTTATCATTATTATTTCATTTTCCTATTAATTGTAATTGGTTATTAAATAGGCTTCATCTTCAAGGAAGGATTGGGTCCCAGAAGGGTAACAATGGGTGTTACAGAGGATCATTGGTTCGGGATGTCTGGGATGGGGGATTCATGGGAGTAAGTTCATCTGAATATACATAAAAGATATATAAAATTGTTCAAATGATCAAGGGATGGGTTATGGACACGGTGGGTAGACAATCACTCAATAAATGAGGGAATACTGAATTTCCAGCCTGGAGAGCTCTGCCACATTCTCCAAGAGAGCAGCAACAGTCCCCCGAGTGCACGGGCAGTGTCTGGCAAAAGAGGATGGCCCACACTTGGGTTCTTGTTATTGATGACTAGCCTTATGAGTCTATGCTCTTGTAATTGAAACTTGGCCTATGGTTATGGGGTGCCTAAAAGTTGCCTCCTGAAAGTCTCCTTGCTGCTCAAATGTGGCCTTTCTCTAAGACAAACTCAGCATATGAATGCATTACCTTCCCCTAACGTGGGACATGACACCTGGGGATGAGATTCCCTGGCAACAAGGGACTAATACCAAGTGCCAACTGGAAACATGACTGGTAAAATACCTTGAATAAAAGGGGGAAAAGGTAAAGACATTTGAGCTCATGTGGCTAAGAGACTTCAAAGAGAGTCGGGAGGACATCCAAGAGTTAACACTTACACACACCTCAGTAGGATCTCATAGAACACCAAAGTGGCTATCACCCCACACAGAGGGGCTCCTGAGGGCTCTGGAGACAACCAGGTCCTATATAAGGGGGGATAGCCCCAGAGATTGACAACTTATCAGTGGGCTCTACTTTGGAATCTGTGCTCCTGAGAGTGACTGAGTTGGACTCAAATAAGTCCTACCTGCACATGGTCCATCAGTCCCTTCTATTCAAAGCTTTATGTGTGGGTGTGGTTTGTAGGTGTACTTCCAGAGACTGGAGTCTCTGGTCTGCCTATGTGCCAGCCATGCCTTGAGTCTCAGTGGAGCTGCAACTCGTACTCTACAGCTCAATGGACTCACCCAAGTCACCTGGTGAGGAGACAATGATGGACAATGGCCATTCCAGGGAATGGAGAGAGCCTGTAGCTGAAGGCAGGATAATCCCATCCACTGTATCCATGGGATATAAGCCCACTCTCACTTGGAGATGGGGTGGACATCACCACTCCAGTCCCCTCAGGATTGGGGGAAGAACTATGGACTAGAGTGGACTTAATGGTATTCTGTTGTAGACATATTGGGATTCAAGCAATAGAAGAAATTATAACAGTGAGGTGAAGCCAGTGGCCACTAGATGCTTTTGCGTTGGGGAAGGGAAGGGCAGTTCTAATACAGGGACTTTTACAGGACTTAGGGATTGTTCTCAGTGACGTTGTGGCAGCAGATATAGGCCATTTTACATCTGCGTATACCATGCAGAACTGTCTGGGAAAGAGTGTGGTCTACGATGTGAACTGTGGTCCATGCTTAGGGGCAAAGCCCCAGGATGTGTATATCTATTGCAGGTGATGTACCACACTAATGAAAGATGTTTATGTAAGATGTTATGGGAGGTATGGGAGGTGGAGATCATGGGAATCTCTGTAATTTTTGTGTAACATTTATGTAATCTAAGCATCTTTTAAAAATATATATATATATATATATAAAGAAAACAACAAACAAATGAACAATCTCAAAGCTGTCAAAAAAAAAATGTGTTGGTTCACTTTGTACTATCATTCAACTCTCTGAGCACCTGCTTAATTTTTTGCATTCTCTTCCCACTCTGTTCTTCTCTCTTTAAAATTTTAGTTCTTCTGACCCGCTTCTTTCTTCTATGATTTCCAATCTGCTGCTGTATTCCTCTATTTTATTTTTAATCTCACTTTCTGTGTCTTTCATTCCCATAAGCTCTATTATTTTCCTATCCAAGATTTAAAAATTTTTAATACTCTCAGGATGTTCTTTTTTTTTTTTAATTTTGAGGTATTTTTTTTATATGATGTATTATTGTGTTGGATAGCATTTTGCCATTTTTATTGTTGCTGTTAATGCAATACTTGGAACAAAATGTAATAATTCAGCCTTTTGTGTAGTAACTATATCAGAAATACTTCATAAATAGTAAAGCTACTTGTATAAGAAACTTTATGCCACTCGATTGGCAGGTTGGTGAAAACATATGGACAAAAAGTAAAATTTTTAAAAATCTTCATTACTAGAAGAGGAAGGAAGAAAATAATTTGTAAATGCTTCTTCTAAAATAGGTGGTGTCCTATACTTTAAGTCATTTTAACAGTCCAAAACACATTGTCTAAGAGATGTGGTAAAAGAAATAAATATAAATTATGAAATGTAATAGCCTATGGGATTTAAATTATTAAAACTTTTATATACCACAAGGGTAAGTATAATGCATATTTGCAAAATTTCTTCTTAAAACTCAAAGATTTTTACCAAATACCATAGCTACTTAAGCAAAACATTAATAGATTAAAAGTCAATGAGAACATTCCACCAGATTCAGGATTGAAAGGATGTAATCTTCCATGAAGTTTTCTAAGCCAGACTTTTCATCTCAACCTTAATTAAAAAATACTTTTTTGCTGAAAATGCTAATCATCATCTAAGCCTTTTTGCTGCTGGAAGGTTTTGCCTCAATGTTGATGGCTTCTGATTGATCAGTGTGATGGCTGCTGAAGGTTAGAGTGGCCAGATATGGCTAGCAAGCCAGGGACTCACAGCCCAGAGCAGCCCACACTGAATAACCAATCCCACAGTGAACAGTGGGTCACATAGGAGGAGCAACAAATTCTAGCTCACCTAGTATTTTATTAAGGTCTTTTATTATGTTGTCCTTCAACTCCTTGAATTGTTTTAGGATATCTGTATGAACCTCATTCATTAGTTGCTTCAAGTCCTGTGTCTCACCTGGGGATTTTATTTGTTCCTTTGCCCGAGTCATATGTATTTTTTTCTTAGGATGGCTAGTAATTTTTTGCTGATGTCTTGGCATCTGATCATGATGATGAGTTTATTTTGATGTTTAGTTTCTCCTTGCCAAGGGATTTATTGTTAAGTACCTGTGTGCTTCCATTGTTCTTTAATTCTTGATTCTGCTCATTCTGTGTATTAAGGGTTGCCCTTTTTCAACAGCTTAAACCATAGCTAAGGACCAGGTAATGAGGTGCAGGTTAGTTTCCATGGGCCTTGGAGAAAGAAGCATTAAAGGCATTTTATTGTCTTATGTATGTATGTATGTATGTATGTATGTATGTATGTATGTATGTATGTATTTATTATTTTACCTTCTTTTCATGCACTTTTCTGGTCTGCCAGCTGATGGTGGTGTTTGGCAGACCTCTCAGCTTAGACTCCAGATGCTAGGAGGGAGTAACTCCAAGGGTAAGACAGAAGTGATGTCCTCAGGGTGGGCCAAGCTTCACAATCTTTTTCAGAAGATCTTCTCTTCCATTGGCTGGCCCCACACTCCCTTACTCTGTTTCCTCAAGAACAAACCCAGGAAAATACAGAGGGTGTTTAAAAAGGCAAATCATTTCATTCCCTTTTGGTTCTCAGGAAAAAAATATCATGACCCCACCACCCCAAAAGTGTGAGATCCCCTCAATGTAGTAAACCAAGTTCACCGGGCAAAATCTGAATTTGCAGTAAGCTGTGTCCCTCCCTCTCCCCTGTCTTGGGAAAAGGGTTTCTGCAACCCCCTCAGTCTGCAGCCTCTTCCAGAGCCTAGTGGACCCTTGATCTTTGAACTGAGGGTGGGGGAATGGGTCCCAGTAGATAATGCTACAGCATTACTAATGGGATTTTTCCAGCCAGCCATGACTCCTTTCCTTCACCCCTCTCTTCTGGGTGGTGTCTAGCCTTGCCCTGGTGTCCTTAGCCCCAGAACAGCCTTGCAGACAGTATCCACTTAGCTTCTAGCTATTTATCTGAGAAAGAAGTGATCTCAATGCCTCTCTAATCCTCCATTTTCCAGGCCATTATATTGGCCATGGTCTTTTTCTAGCACTATTCTCCTTTCTTCTGAAGTTAACAACACATTCAATAAGGCTTGTATGTCCACCCAACAAGGAATATGAATTGCAATAATAGAATTGAATATATTTTCCATTTTTTGGGTTCTTCCTTATAACTTGGGACTCAATTCTTCCAATTTTACAATTCTGATGTGGAGAATGGTGTGTGTACAAACAAGTAACCTCTTGGATGGCCTTAATTAATAATCTCAGCTGACACCCACCTTAGTTGGAATTGCTCAGCTGTTGGAGGGCTCCCTGGCCAAATTGGGAACCATTCTGAGTAAGAGGTGGGGAAGCCATTTCTGGGGGATCTAAGGGCAGTTGAGGATCACCATCTCCCTCTTCTTCTTCTCCTTCATAAGGTGCTGGAGGAGCAATGAGAACAAGGAGCAAGTCCTGCACTTTGTCTGAGTTGTTGAAATCAGGGAGTAGATTCTTCTCTATTCTTTGTTGGCAGCGTGCATTTGGTTTGTGACTTGCTAACATCACACCATGCCCAAAACATTGAACATATGGCATTGCATCCCATTTACTAAGTCTTTTATAATAATTTCTGGTTGCAAAATTGTATTGTATTCAAGAGATCCCTTTGGTGGCCATTCCTGGCCATGCTCTAATTTATATGTGGCCATGCATTTTTTGCTCAGAAATATTCTATTTTTAGTCATGAGGATTCATAATCAAATTGTTCCCAATGTTTTAAGATGCAATCAAGAAGATTACACTTCTCTTTATTTCTAGAGCTCTGTTTATTGCCCATTGTGTCTCCCTGTCAGTACTTGAGTGAGTTACACCTTAAGTTTATTGATCAGAATTTTAGTACTCAATCAGGAAAACAGTGGGGAATCTCCTATACCTAGAGGGTGTAGAAATCTAACCTATAATCCCAGGCCCACCCAGTTCCAAACCTAAGCCCAAACCAAGAACCAGTGGCAGTCTAGACACCTACAGCTTCAGTGGGAGATTTAAACCTTCACTCTAGAAAACAACTAATAATTTTGATGAGAAAATAAGTGTTCACTGAGGCAGCAGGGATCTTGTAGATGGCCTGTTTCCTTCCTGACTGGCTGCTTTCAGGATCCTCAGTGCCAGAGGCAGAGGAATACTGATATCAGCTTTTGGAGACAAGGTACTCCTGAAGACACAGAGATGAGATCAGTGGTTCCACACCTCAGGGACCAATGAGTCCACAAGGCAGTAATCCTCTGAGGCCACAGGGTCCCAAATGGGTTGCCAAACTTTAGGGGATACCCTCATAGATCCTCTGGGTCCATGCCATGCCCAGAGTATTGACTACCTCACTGAGTTCGGTCAGTCAAGGAAAGAGGTTTATTAAATCAGTGGAGGACAGAAGATTGGATGTCTCAGATCTGCCTTCCCAACAGAAGGTAGAGTGGCATTATATTGGCTTGTGTAGAGGAGGAGCTAGGGATTGCATTCAGGAGACTGGCTGGTGGGAGGGGCTTCATCTTGTGCTTGCTCTAGAGAATTGCATGTTTAACAGGAAAATCTACATACTTGGTCATATATCATGCATGTGGAAAAATGTCATCTAAATCCCACCCAGAGGCATATAAAGTACTATTATAATGAACTAAAATTCAGTGAAGCTCATTCTACCAAACTGAGTCTCCATTAGGAATGGGAAAATCCCATTACTTGATAACTTTTATGGTCAGCTACTGACCACAGCTACTCTACCTTGATTGGCTGGTTCCTAAATAGGGCAATGTTAACCTTGGGAGGAAAAACAAGTGTGGCAATGTTAAGGAAACAGGACAGAGAGATGGGCCAATAGGGGTGTAAAGGAAATTCATGGGTGGCATCATTATGGGATGATCACCTGGATGGACAGTACAATAAGGAATGCAGTTGTCCCTCAAGGTTCTGAATCATCAGGTCTCCCTCCCTGGTGCATCATAAACTAGCACAGTCTTGGATAGGCAGAGAATCATGGGTTACAGACAGAGATCTTTCCTAGTTCAAATCCACTCTCTGTAGTCCATGTATCCCCCCTGGTTTCTGATAGGGTCAAACCTCCACTTACACTGGTATCTTCCTCCTCTGATTGGGAGGCCTGCGGCCAACTGGTCACTTCTGCCATGTCTTCATGGCCTGGAATTATGGAGTCTGTGGAACTGAAGTTGAGTGTAATACTCCAACAGACCTGCCATCTGCATCATCTCCATGGGTCTTCATGTCCAAAATCCTCAGATATTAATTGTTGGATTTCCCAAAGCATAATAAAGGAACATATATTTCATGTAGATACAGAAAAAGTCCCTCATGCAACTTCTTTCCAAATGGGATGAGGAATTAATCCCACCCTCATTCTATTCTTACATAGTGATGGTCCTTTGGGAGACATTGACCCTCCCTACCATGATTACTTTCCCTTTGAATAGGATCTTGAGTTAATAAAGAATGCATCTTATAGGGAAATTAGATTACCACCCTTGAGCACCTGCTTTTGCAGGCTCTGTGAAAGTCTATCTCAATAGACAGTATTAAGAAAAAGAAAGACAACATTTATCCAGGGGTACAAAGAATAGGAAACTCTGAGAAGCTACTTATAACCTTGTGACAACCATATTTGTAAACTTAGATTAAAGAATGATTTTTCTCTTCAAAATTCAAGTGGTACATTTGGCATGAGAGAAGGCATTTACCAATAACCAATTAACACTTTAAAATTCATTTCTCTTTCATTAGATTGGGAACTTCACTGTAGGAGGTACAGAATGTCATAATTACTCCTTTACCCTCAGCACCCTATTTTTCATTGTTTTCTAATAAATGTGATATTAATATATTTGAACCAAAATTGAACAAATCAGTTATTTATTCTATAAATGCCTTTGGCACAAACCAGTCTTTCATCACTGCTCATTTATAGTCCCATGTAAATTACCTTGGAAATTTGAATCTTTATGTATTACTTAGCATTTAGAACTACATAATTTTTGCATCAATGCCCAAATAAATGCTATAAATTAAAGACTCTTTAATCCAACACCTAAAACAACACTGCTACATGTTCCTCCCACCATACAACAAAATAGAAACCAACCAGAAATCCACCTGTGATAGTACTGTCTACCAGCAGATCTCAGCTTGGTGGATGCTGGACAAACTCTGCTGGAAGCAATGCAGCTTCCAGGGTCAGTGAGGAAGTGTATGTGAGGGATGTTTCCTTCCCAGAAAGGCTTTTATGGTGATCAAACCTCATGTGATTGGACATTCTATCTAATCAAATCAATTGGATCCAATCACCATTGGTCTTCTTGTCATTTCCAATAATTTATAAAATTTCAGTAGCAGCCTGTGTGTATTTTAGCAATATATATTTTATACAAGTTCACAAAATATGTGCATATGTCAATACACTGGCTATACCTTTCTGCACTTTGCCTTTTGACTCAAGTAATTCCTTGAATGTTTCCATTTGGACACATATGCTGTAGCCTAATTTATTCAGTTTCACTGCTGTTTACCACTGATTTGTATTATATGTGGATTTCTTTTTTAATCCCTTTTCCTTTTGGTTGACATTTATTTTCTTTCCAGCATGTCCCTTCCATTAGTAATAGTGTTGTGGATATTTTTGGGGACATACACTTATTGATATGAAGAATCGAAGAGCTATATAATTTTTTGAGATATTTTCAAATGTCATGCAAGAAGCTATCTTGTCCTCCAAGTGGTTAGACAAAGAGCACCCCCACTGACACTGGAAGAGAGTCCCATTTTTACATATTGTGGTCCACTGGGAAAATGTTTGATTTAAGGAATTTTAAATATGTGAAATTGTATGGGCTATCTGCATTTCATTTATTGTTTATGATGCAGTTTATAAAATTATTTATGATGATTTTATTAACCTGTGAATTATCTAATCATATTCCTTTTTTCTATACTTGGTCATTTTATTTTGGTTTTCCTTTTTTTTTTTTTAGGGCACTATACTTTTTATTATAATAAGTAGAACAGAGGCAATGCATTTAATATCCAATATCTACTTCCCATGTTTTTTCCTTACATAAATGTTATTATATTTTTTCATATATATTTTAAAAGATGCTTAGATTACATAAATGTCACACAAAAATTACAGAGATTCCCATGATCTCTACCTCCCATACCTCCCATAACATCTCACATAAAACTCTTTCATTAGTATGGCACATCACCTGCAATGGATATACACATCCTGGGGCTTTGTCATTAAGCATAGACCACAGTTCACATCGTAGTCCACACTCTATCACACACAGTTCTGCATGGTATATGCTGATGTAAAATGGTCTATATCCATTGCCAGAACGTCACTCAGGACAATCCCTAAGTCCTGTATAAGCCCCTGTATTAGAACTGCCCTTTCCCTCCCCACCTAAAAAGCATCTAGTGGCCACTGGCTTCACCTCACTGTTATAATTTCTTCTATTGCTTGAATCCCAATATGTCTACAACAGAATATGATTAAGTCCACTCTAGTCCATAGTTCTTCCCCCAATCCTGAGGGGACTGGAATGGTGATGTCCACCCCATCTCCAGGTGAGAGTGGGCTTATATCCCATGGATACAGTGGATGGGATTATCCTGCCTTCAGCTACAGGCTCTCTCCATTCCCTGGAATGGCCATTGTCCATCATTGTTGTCTCCTGTACAGGTGACTTGGTTGAGTCCATTGAGCTGTAGAGTAGGAGTTACAGCTCCACTGAGATTCAAGGCATGGCTGGCACATAGGCAGACCAGAGGCTAGAGTCTCTGGAAGTACACCTACAAACCCCACCCTCACATAAAGCTTTGAATAGAAGGGACTGATGGACCATGTGCAGGTAGGACTTATTTGAGTCCAACTCAGTCACTCTCAGGAGCACAGATTCCAAAGTAGAGCCCACTGATAAGTTGTCAATCTCTGGGGCTATCTCCCCTTATATAAGACCTGGGTGTCTCCACAGCCCTCAGGAGTCCCTCTGTGTGGGGTGATATCCACTTTGGTGTTCTATGAGATCCTACTGAGGTGTGCATAAGTGTTAACTCTGGGATGACCTCCCGACTCTCTTTGAAGTCTCTTAGCCACATGAGTTCAATTGTCTTTACCTTTTCCCCCTTTTATTCAAGGTATTTTACCAGTCGTGTTTCCAGTTGGCACTTGGTACTAGTCTCTTGTTGCTGGGGAGGCTCATCACTGGGAGTCATGTCCCATGTTGAGGGGAAGGTAATGCATTCATATGCTGAGTTTGGCTTAGAGAGAGGCCACATTTGAGCAACAAGGAGGATCTCAGTTGACAACTCTTAGACACCCCATAACCATAGGCCAAGTTTCAATTACAAGAACATAGACTCATAAGGCTAGTAATCAATAACAAGAACCCAACAATGGGCCATCTTCTTTTGCCAGACACTGCCCCTGCACTCCGGGGACTGTTGCTGCTGTCTTGGAGAATGTGGCAGAGCTCTCCAGGCTGGGAATTCAGTATTCTCTCGTTTATTGAGTGATTGTCTACCCACCATGACCATGCCCCATCCCTTGATCATTTGAACAATTTTATATATCTTTCATGTATATTCAGGTGAACTTATTCTCATAAATCCCCCATCCCAGACATCCCCAACCAATGATCATCTGCAACCCCCATTGTAACCCTTCTGTGATCTAAACCTTCCTTGAAGATGAAGCCCATATAATGACCAAATACAATTAATAGGAAAATGAAATAATGATAAGCTTAAATGCAACAGATAAAATACAAGGAAACTCAGAAAAAGAGAACTAAAAACAAAATATAGTTAATGGATTGGTATATTGAAAAAAAGAAAATTGGAAAAAAAAAGAAAAATATTATTTATTTATTTTTTATTGTTTATTTTAATCTGTGAAGTATCTAGTCATATTCCTTTTGTCTATATTTGTTGGTCATTTTATTTTTGGTGTTACATTGGTAGACATTTTGTTTTCTATCTCTTCTGGATACTATTAATTTCCAGGTGATATTTTTGTCAATATCTTTTCCCATTTGTAGCTGGTTTTAGCTTCTATTGTCAGATAGACTTTACTGATTTTTAATGTTGTTGGGAGTTTGACATTAATTTACATAATCTAAGCTGTTCTGAGTCTGGTAGATCTGCTCAGTTATCATCTCATTTATCCATGTAGCAACTATGGCCTGAGCACTGACCCAGTTCTGGTGCTGGGTTAGGACATTGACCCAGTCCTAGGTCCAATGGAGAAAAAATCAACTTTCTCCCTGCTTTCCAGGAGCTCAGAGTATGCAGGTAGCGATGGAAGAAAGTAGTAAACATATACATGTAAAAGAGAATAGCAAGTGCCATAAGAAAACCAAGCAGGGTGCTGCAACGGGGTGTGCTGAGAAATGCTAAGTTGGTTTGCCTGAAAGAAGTCACTGAGGTGACATTTATGCTGCATCCAGAATGAGTAACAGGAGACAGCCCTGCACACGTCTGTGAACAGTGTGCCAGGAGAAAGCACAAGTTTGCAGGCTCTGAGACAGAAGTGAGTTTGCCCTGAGATGAAGATAGAAAGAGGCCAATGTAGATGGAGGGAACATGGGAGGAGAGATGGTGAGGGAGGGTGGAGGGGAGGGAAAGATCCTGAGGACTGATAGGTTATATTTGTTAACTATCGATATGTGACAACACTACCCCAAAATTTAGTGACTTACGATAACAAATGTTTTTCTTTATTTCACAGTTTTTGTGAACAAAGGATTCAGACAAAGTTGTTATGTGATTTTATTCCAATATCTCTCCCAAGACTGAAACAGTCCCAGCTGAGGCTTGACTTGGGAAAGAACTACTTCAAAAAGCACTCATGTTATTGGCAGTTTGGACTGAGAGCTTGAATTCCTTTCTTTCTTTTATTTGGGTCCTCCCTCAGTTTCTTGCAATATGGGCCTTTGCACATAATAGCCTTTTCCCCAGAGTGAAATATGAGAATGGTAGAGAATTATATATATATAAATGGAGAGTAAAAGAGAAAACTAACAAGATAAAAATCAAAGGAGTTTTGTTTATCAATCTTGGAAATGATATATCATCACTTTGGCCATATTCTATTGATAAGAAGAGAGTCACTAAGTCCAGTTAACACCTAAAAGGAAGAGATTAGACAAGAACATGTATACCAGAAGGCAGAGATCCTTGGAAACTTTTTGGAGGAGTTCCAAAACTTAAAATAAAATGAGGTATTTAATCTGACTTTAAATATAATGGGTATCCATTGAAGGATTTTGATTCAGATGGCGGTGTTTGATTTTCCTTGAATTTCAAGGCCATTATGTTAGGGTCTGGAAAATGAAACTGAGAAGATAAGTTACTTTCCCACGATCATACTATCAAGAACCAGCCCTGTTTTGAGTTGAACTCCCTGCTGCTTCCCATTCCTTCATGTAATTCTTCCATCTCTAAAGTACATGAATTAGTGATCTGTCACATTAGCTCATGTGTTTTGAAAATATTATTCCATATACATCTGCTAGAAAATGGTGAGGAAGTCTCAGGAGGCCCAAGAAACACAATTACTTGCCCAGGTTCATGGATAAGGCAGAAAAAGGATTTAGATGAGAAGCCAACATTAACTCCTCAATACTGGGATCCTGATTTTCCCATGCCTTCCACAGGAACTTCAGGGAGGACCGTGGGTGTCTAACTTTAGAGTAAAAGTTATGACATGAGAGAGGAGGCTGAAGAGGCATCAGAATTAGGAGAGATTTTATCCAAGGAAGTGGGACAGGTAAAGGGACCCCAAGAAGTAACTTCACTTCTTTGGAGATGTAATTTGGAACCCTGGTAACCAGGCACCCACATTCTAGAGACAGCCCCCAACCCAGCTCATTTGGCTAGAGAAGCTTGGAAGAACAAGATGTTTTCTTGTTTCTCAACATCCTAAGTCTCTCACCTCAGAAAACTGGAAGTAAGAAACTTTTTCAAAGCTGCTGGAATAGGTTAAATACCCACTACCGAAGACTCTTCACCATTTACCAGGAGACACCCAAAGGTTAAGATAAGGTTACACAAGGTAGTGAAAAGAAGGCTTGGCAAATATCTGATCTTTTCTTGGCAGCCCCACGGCACCTCCCACTCCCAGTGTGTCTGAGTCGGGGAGGGTTGGGCTGTTGGAAGGGGCATGAGGGGTGGGCAGACCATGGGAAGGAGCTTGTTTCCTTGGAGTTTGTAAGCCTGGTTACCTATCATGTTCACAGTCTGCTCATGGCTGGCAGGGTGGGAAGGAGGGTGCAGGGCTAGCGATCATCTGCCCAGATGTTAATCTGCAGTCTTGTACCCATCATCTCATCTATTTCTTCATGGGCTAGAGGTTTGTGCAGACAATTTTCTGTTTCTAATCTGGGGAGAAGAACTTTATATGGAGTCATCTGTGTGGCAACAGCCAAGGAGGGCCTTGATGACCAACTGATAATGGGGTGGACTTTGGGTAAGGTAGGAGGGCTCCTGTATTTACTGAGCAGTGGGGAATGTGGAGTGGAGATCTCTGTCTGAGGAAAGGCAAGGATGAACTTTTTGTCCCACACATCTGATGGTTTCCATTAGAAAGCTGATCCTAGGGACTTCCCAGGTAAGGGCAACAATGTCAAAGAGAGAGCTGTGGATGGTGTTCAGGGCATCCTGGGGGGGAAAAGGAGGCTTGAATCTCAGAGGCAGCCTTTGGGAGAATCCATCCCCACTACCACCACTTCTAGGTCATTCTTGCCTCATCCCTGCTTGCCCCCACACCAAAATTGATGGTCAAGGCAATGATGGGAAGCGGCTGTGGCTCAATCAGTAGGGCTCCCGTTTACCATATGGGAGGCCCCTGGTTCAGTTCCTGGGGCTCCTGGTGAAGGCAAGCCCACCCGCACGGCATGGTTAGCTGACCCAGCGAGCACAAGCAGCAAGGGGGGGGAGAGAAATGAATAAATAAATAAAATCTTTAGGAAAAAAAAAAAAAAGACAATGAGATGTCATGAGAAACTGGCTTAGAATTCTTCCTGGAACCACAGCCATGGGTGTACACCTTCATGTGTGAATAGACAAGGCTGTACCTCTGCCTGTTAGGAGAATAGTATTAATGGGTAGAATAGACCCACTTGTTGTCTGCAGAGAATAAGGCAGCATATTGCTCTCAAGCTAAAGGTTTAGGTGCAATGAGGGCCCAGGGACACCTGGGGCAGGGAAATGGATTGTTTTTTTCCTCATCCTTCAGATACTTATGGAGCATCTACTACATGCCAGTGAAGGGCGTAGCTGAGACAGGCCATCAGAACTCCTGGAATTTAGGTTTGAAGGAGCTTTTATGGGGTACAGAATCATACTCTAAAATATGAGTATCTGTAAAAATCACATTAAGTATCATTTCCTAACCTAGAACAGTGGCTTCTTCTCTCCAGTTTTGAAGGAAGAGGGAATATGTTCTGCTTCTGGTGCAGAGGTTTTTATGACTACCAGTTAGGAACTCATAACTTTCAAGATGAACTATGGAATTGCATTGGCAGTAAGTGGGGGAGGGGGTATATAGGAATACAAAAATGTCAAAACTTACAATGTGCAAAGAAAAAGGCCAGAGGAAGATTATTAGCAAATGGCCTAAGAGCAGGAAGCTCTGTAATCTTCAATACCCCTTTAGGGGTCCTGTGGTCCATCCCTTCTCTTAGATTTGAACCCTTCTGGGACCTTGGTCTCTGACTTCAGAATTCCTTTCCCTCCTATATTCATTCTGGAGTAACATCTGTGATGCAGTTTCCAAAGACACAACTGACCTCATTTCTTAAGCTTTATTCCTCCCTGTGAACTGGGATTTCTCACATCCCTGTAATTTCTTGCATAATTTGTTTCAATCAAGAAATTCCCCAGAAGACTGCCAGCCTCTCTGTCAGGTCCTTGGAGGCCACTCCCCTCTGACTGGACCCTGATGACTCACAGTGAGCTCTGATGTGTGGATCAGTGTCCTTATTCCTTGACATGGAAGAAAAACTCTGTTTTCCTCACTGGCTAAGGTGACTTTGTGGTTCTCAGGTCCACTGTATGGGGAGTTCACCAGTTTACACAGTCATGTTGTTACTAACATATCCTAAAAGAGACACCAGGTCCCAAGCACTTAGTGCTCATAGCTCCTGGGATGGTGGTGGTCTTTATTCTAAGTCTTGCACTGTGGTTATGCCCAGAGAGTAGGAACTGTACTGCTAGAGAGAGTTGAAATATATGATATGTCAAGGGTGGGAGAAGGAGGTGGTCACTATGACTGATGACCCACAGGCATGCTGGGCATAGCATTACCAATTAAACACTGCAGCCCTTCCAATCCAGGTGGTAGAGTCCATGGCCTGAGCTCACCTGAGGGACCCCTCTAGGCTTTCCCATGAGCTGGACCTAAAAGGTTAACCCCTGGCCCTGCCCTGAACATCCAGGGTCTCATCCTAGCTTCCAGCCTCCACATTGTTTAGGATTTTAAACATCATCCCTTCACTTCATCTAGAATGGGGAAGTCTAGATCAATTGTGGTGTGATTCTGAGTTTTCATTTGTGGACATTTCTGTTATCCCCCATATCTCCAGGGCTCCAGTTGTCACCCAGACACCCATGGTGGCCTCTTCAGGACAGCTGAGGGGCAGAGCACATACCCTAGCTCCCAAAAGCTCAGGCCCTTGGTGACATGGCATGGTCATTCATGGATGTGATTTGTTATGAATCACAAGTACAGCTGTGCTTTCCCCTAAAAGACAGAAGTTTCAGGTCCCAAATCTTATCCAAGACATGGAGGATGACATTGGTATCTGAGGAGTTTCACCTACACAGTTGGGAGGATCCTGAGAGCAGACATCATGTAGATACATGTACTAAATCTAGTGCATTATGATATGGCAGAGGATGGATTTTTTCTACATCTTTGGGCTTCTAATGGCTGATGGTACCATGAGAGTCACCCAGCAAAGGCCCACATTTAGGGTGAGAGTCCATCTCACTCAATCCCTGACAGGGATTCCTCACTTTACACTGAGACTCCTGGACCAACCAGAAAGCCCAGCTGGCCAAGGTTGTAAAACACCAGCACTGGGGTTCCCTCTGCTCAGATTCTGCGGGGTGGTACAACAGGGCCCTATTGGACTTAATTCCCCATGGGAAGAGGTTATGCTTGTTTCTGGCAGAAAGCAGTTGTCCCAGCAGTGACTTTTGGGCTAGGGGAAGAGAGAGAGTGAAGTGGCTTCAGATTTCCTGGGGTTTCTGTTCCTCAGGAAAAGCTGACCTCCAAAAGCTCTAGGTCTCAGGTCTCTTGCTGTAGGCAGTGTGGCCCCTTTTGCCTGGCTTCTGTTGGAGGGTAAGTCGTTCACTGGTTTTTTTCTTAGTGTTCCATTCTGACAGAAGCCCTCCCCACTGGTTCAGGAGGAAGAAGTCAGTGAAGACATGGGTGAATCTACAAGGCTTTGCAATCATTTACTCCCATCTACTTATTGAGTGCACACAGATATCTATGAAGAGACTTGAGAACAGGAGACCCTTTCTGCCTGTCCACCTTTGACTGATGGCCACTGGGTCACCACGTCACATGGGCTTCACAATCAAAACTTGCAACAAATCAACCTGAACATTGACTGGAGGCTCTCTAGGGGAGGTTGATTTTCTTGTCACCTTCTATGCACATTTGCAAGCTTCTCTGTCCACTGAGGGCTTGACCAGCAAGGCCACTCCTCCAGTGCTGCTGAGTAGTTCTAGATGGGTCCAGAGCATCACAATCATGCTGAGTGAATCTAAGGATTTCCTCCCTAATCACACGTGTTTTTCCATGGAGACAAATCTTTGCAGCTATCCAGAAATTATCATTTATACATTTTAATAAGAAAGCCTTTGGAACTCAATTTAAATAAAAACTTATCTAGCATCTTGTAGCTTTGGTTTAACTCTGTTCCTGCACAAGACAAAGTAAGTATATAACTTTCCAAAATTGGATATTAATGTACTTAATTTCATCTACATGCTTTCTCTAATTTGAGGGTAAAGATTGTGTTAAAGAAGGCATGCTCTTATTAGATGTGTCTTCACTGTCATCTGAATAAATCAGGGTATGTCATCTAAGTTACAGGATTAATGACGTTATCAACTGCATAAAAAGAGAGTCCTCCATGAAAACAGTCCTTTTTCTAGAGCAAGAATGATGCTTTGAGCACTGGAATGTGGTGAAAGCATGATAAATAAGTCTTATATTCCTTGCATTTTTGGTCTGTTTGAGTTGTGAATATGGAAGAAAATTTTAACCCCTTGGAAGCAGTCCTTATTTATTTTGTAAATGATTTTGTTAATCAGAATGTCATTGTTGGATTTGACTACGGGCATTTAGGCCCAGGCTGCCTGAGGTTAGGTTAGGTTTCTGTAGAAACACAGATTCTCTGGATTCAAAATTCATTAATACTTTTCAAAGGGAAACTTCCCTAAAATCATTAAGAGAATAACTTTATGCAATTATACCAGTATGAAGGACAAATAAACAAATAATGTTTAATGATAAATTGCATTCATGACCTAATAGAAAGGAATTTTGTGTTAGGTCTGGATCAACAATTTAGTCAGGTTCTGTGTCCATGTGGTCAGGGACAAGGCAGGTAATTAGAGTCACTCCTATTGGAGAAAGATGTCAGAAATACTCAGAAGGACATGAGAAATGTCCTCAGTATGATTCTGTTGGAGTGAATTTGTGTGGCTTACTCTGGACAATAAATATCAGGTGAGTTAGAAGCTGGTGTTTGGATAATGAATTTAAGTCTATGAAGCTTTCTGTATGGTAGGAGAATCTGTGAAGGGGGCATAATTGTGTAAACAAAGTATATGAAGAGAAGATCTTGACAATGGGGAGGAGACTCTCTGATTATCAAAATGATAAGTGGCATTACAGGTAAAACCTAGGTGTAAGCCTTAAGAAACCTGACCTGGGGAGACAGGCAGAAAAACTCTGGCTATGTTTTTCTTGCCACATAATTTTTAACATAACTAAAGTTTTCTGAACCTCTGTTTATTTAATTTGTTAAATAGGTAAATAGCCTTAATCAGCAGGCTATTGTGAGGATTAAATAATCAAATATGTAAATACTACAAAACATTTAAGACAACCATTATTTTTCTACAAATGGGTAAGTTAATCTGACTTCTGTTTCTGACAATGTCATCATTTGTCTGTGAAATGCATGTACTTATTAACAGTGTTGTAGGGGAGAATTTACAATATAGATAGCCCTTGACATTTATAAATTATGAAATACAGGCATGTTATAGCTGAGGATGATTAATATAGGATAAGATTTCAGCTGTCACTTTACCAAAATATCACATTGTGAAAATTGATTTTCTCCCATATTCTTCATTCTACCTTTTTTTGGCCCTCCTAGTCCCTGGGGATTATGAGGCATTTTAACCCTTGCACTTCTAATATTTTCTGACACAGAGAATTTTCATGACTTGATTTGCATGATGGGGACCATTGATCTCTTAAAATGGAAAAATGTCCTGGAATTTATCAACCCCATAACGAACTACATTTTTACTATTTGTTGTGATGCCAAGTCCAGTGGGAAAAAATCTAGAACACAGAGATGAGAAAATGATAGTTTGACACCCCATGTGGAAGATCCAAGATGATGTAGGGCAAGTGTACCTCTAAAGGATAGGTATAATGTAAAGCAGGAAGGGAGTGAGAGTCCAGTGGGCTGGGATGGATGTTTCATAAGCCAGGAATACTCATATCTGAGAAATTTGAATGGTTTCTCTGGAGGTGGTATATTTTAGAATGAGAGAGGGAATTGCAAAGCTCTGAACACCATGGGCTCATGTATGTATATAACTCAATGATGTTAATGTTCTTATGTATACAATGAAGGTATTCATATCTTCTTATTCATTCAGAGTAGCTAAGTCCATCTTATTCTTGACCCTGGAAGGGGAGGGTCCTCACCCTATTCTTCATGCAGCACACTTCATATTTCTGTTGTTTGGCCTGGGGATACTTCCAGGTGAAATGTTGGGCTTCATGACAGGTGAAATTGGGGACAAGACCAGCATCTAACAGCTTCTTTCTCCATTCTCAACTTTGTTCACCTATTGCTTATCTACTTGTGAGTGAGAACCCAGAAGGAGACAGTTGCCAGTTGCACTATTGACAAAGCAACCACTGATGAGTAGGGAATTCTTTTTTTCTACCAGAATTGAGTATGTGTTGTCAGAAGATGGGCAGGTTTGTCATATTGGCATGGATAGTCTAAGCTCATTTAGGAGATATTCAAGGATCTGAGCTGCAGTTCAGTTTATCCAGGCCTCTTCAATGGTGATGGATAAGTTAGGGGTTGATCAGGAGTAATCTCCTTTCCAACATTACACAGATTTCTTCCAGACTCCATTAAGGCTCTGTATTTACTGGAGAGATAAGAGGTTTATTCTCATCCAGCCAACTTCCTCAATAGAGAAATAAAACACTCACTGATCATGTTAATACTTGCAATTGACCTTGCCATGCAGTGAACATTGTTGATAGATATGAGAAAGAGCAGAAGTTTACAGTCAGTAGGGACACTGGCATTTCAGCAGATGAATTCAATCAATGCAGTGTTACAGATCTTAGCATGCAGGACTGTGCATTGCTGAAAGAAGCAAAAATGAGGGTTAGCTAATAGAAGAAATAGAGGAATTATTTTTCCCCAATTTCTAATTTCTTAAAGCATTGATATATATTTGCACATTTTGAAAACTTTTCAAAAGCAAGAAGTATAATTCCCCTTACCCACTTGGCCCCAAATGAGCAATTTCCAATTTTGTAGATAAACTTTATTCTAACATTATAAATGAGAGTAATTATGAGAGGTATTGTTTCTTTAATTTTGGATGCATTCAGGAAAAGCATTACAGGGTATAGAATAAAATTCATGGCCCTGTAAAGTAAAATTGGAGAGACCAGAATGGATCAAGTAGTGGTGAGGATCCAAGAGATAAAATGAGCATTGGTATTTGGAGGCCCCAAGTTGAGATTGGATGGTCTCATACCCCTGGAATGGTCAGGCTAGGACTATCCTAGAGTATAGCAGTCTCAGGGGTCTGTGGTTTGTCCTGCTGAACTGTCTGTACCATTTTATATATATATATTATTTTTATTTTTAATTTTTAAAAATATTTTAAAAATATACTTAAATTACATAATGTTACAAAAATATGTAGGTATTCCCATATGTCCCACCTCCCTCACCACCCACATAAACATCCTTCATTAGTATGGCACATTAATTGCAATTGATAAACACATCCTGGGGTTTTGCCATTAAGCATGGACCATAGTTCACATTGTAGACCACAGTATTTCCCAAAGAGTTCTGCATGTTATATATGATATAAAATGGCCTATATCTGTCATTTCAATGTCACTCAGGAAAATTCCCAAGTCACAAAAAAGCCCCTGTATTACATCTGCTTTTCCCTCTCCAGGCCCCCAGAGCATCCAGTGGCCACTGGCTCCACATTAATGTTGTAATTTCTTCTATTGCTTGAGTTACAATATGTCTACAGAATACCAGTAAGTCCACTCTATTCCATAGCTCTTACCCCCCACCCTGATAAGTTTGGGATGGTGATGTCCACTCCACCTCCAGTTGAAAGTTAGCCTATTGTTATGGAGTGCCTAAGGGTTGCCTCCCGAGAGCCTCCTTGTTGCTTAAAGGTGGCCTCTGTCTAAGCCAAACTCAGCATATGAATGCATTATCTTCCCCCCAGCATGGAATATGACTCCCAGGGATAAGCCTCCCTGGCACCAAGGGGTTGCTACCAAGCACCAACTGGCAATGTGATTGGAAAAAGATATTGAATAAAAGGGGGAAAATGTAAAGACAAATAAGATTATATGGCTAGGAGGTTTCAAAATAATTCAGGAGGTCATCCCAGAGGTAATGTTTACACACATCTCAGTAGGATCTCATAAAATTCCAAAATGGATATCACTCCAAATTGTGGGGCTCCTGAGGGCTTTGGAGACACCTAGGTCCTATGTCAGGGCAGAGAGTTCCAGAGTTTGGTGCCTTGCTAGTGGGCCCTACTTTGGAGTTTGTGCTCCTGAGAGTGACAGAGTTGGACTCAACTATGTCTTCCCTGCACACGGTTCATCTGTTCCTTCTATTCCAACCTATACTTGGTGCAGGGGTTTGTAGGGGTACATCCAGAGACTTGAGTCTGTGGACTCTCCATGTGCCAGCTAGCCTGGAACCTCAGCGGAGCAGGAACTCCTACACTTCTGCTCATTGGACTCACCCAGGACAGCTGGTGGGGGGATAATGATGGACAACAGCCACCCCAGGGAATGGAGAGAGTCTGCAGCTGCAGGCAGGATAATCTCATCCATATTCCCCATGGGATGTCTATACCTTTTGATGAACACCTGAGTTATATAGGGTTGAATGAGGCAGCAAATATTGATCCTAAGTTCAGCATGATATATGTTTTGTTCTGTGGAATTCTGGACTTTCTGTAATGTTTTCTGCCATTTTAATGAATAATAGACCAATGACATGTTTTGATAGGACATATTTTACACACAAGCTCATTGACACTTTCAAAACCCATAACAGGTTGTGAAATGGTTTCATAGATGAGACAGGTGGACTTTCACAGGAACAATCTAACCATAGTTATGATGTAAGTGTGGCAAATCATTGATATTACATGTCATGTTATGAGTCTGTAAATTTACTTTAAATTGGTGGAAAAGGGTGTTTTCCTTATGAATGGTCAAGAGCAAATTTTATAGCACCATTTGGAGGTTGTAATGATGAATTTATTACAAAATTTCAAGGTAATATCATACCCCATGTCTTGTGATATTCTTTTATAACAGAGTTTTTTTTAATACTTAAAGTTGTGAAATTGGAAAACAAACATGGGTAACCTCATGCAGGGCTCCCATATATCACCCACCACCAATACCTGCATTATTGTGAAACATTTGTAGCAAATTATGAGAAAGCATCATCAAAGTATTACTATTAACTATAGTCCATATCTTACATTTGGTATCTTCCCCAACCCACTCTATTATTTTTCTTTATAAACCATACAAATTATCTAAAATGTACAAACAATGACATTTTGTATACTCAGACGGTTGTGCTTACATCATTTATATCAATATTAGAGCATTTTCATTACTCCAAAAAAGAAAGACAAGAAACAAACCATTATAATCATATTTTAGCACTACTAATAACAAATCCTATCATGTGCTTTCACCATTTGTATTCATTTCCAAACATTTACAACTTTCTCCCAAGTCTGCACTGATCAAACCTCAGCTTTCCATGTTCTAAACTCATACTCTTCTCTGGTGATTTATATTCTAACTATTAATTTCAGGAGCTTATTCATTATATTTAGTTCATAATAGCAAAATCATAAAATAATTGTCCTTTTTGCTTGGCTTGCTTCACTCAACATAATGTCTTCCAGGATCATCCATGTTGTCATATGCTTCAGGACTTCATTTCTTCTTACAGCTGAATAATAATCCATCATGTGTATATACCACAGTTCATCCATTTGTCACTTGATAGACAACTAGAATGTGTTGATCTTCTGGAAATTGTGAATAATGTTTCTATAAACATCAATGTGCAGATATCTCCTCATGAACTTGCTCTCACATCTTCTAGGCATGTATCTAGTAGTGGTATTGCTGGGTTACATGGCAGATCTTTACCTAACTTCTTTTGGAACAACCAGTTTCCACATCACCTGTACCATTCTATATTCCCACGAAGAGTGAATAAGAGTTCCTATCTCTCTACATCCTCTCCAAAACTTGTAGTTTTTTGTTTTTTTAATAGTGGCCATTCTAGTAGTTGTGAAATGATACCTCACTATACATTGATTTGCATTTCCCTAATAACCCATGATGTTGAACATCTTTTCATGTGTTTTTCATCATTTGTATTTCTTCCTTAGATAAATGTTTATTCAGGTCTTTTACTCATTTTTTTTTAGCAAATCAATTTTATTGCTACATATAAATAAAGCATAAATCCATCCAAAGTGTGCAATAAAAGATATTTGGTATAATCACATATATTTGCATTCATCACTTCCATGATTCTTACAGCACTTTCATTATTCCAAAAATAATAATCAGCAAAAAATAAATCTCATCACCTCTCAAACCTCAGCAAGTCCCTTGCTGAACATAGCGGCTATTCTTTTTCCTTCTCGGCGCCAGAAGGGGCGGAATCCGCCGTCTTTAGCATCCTCACTGACTAACATCAGAGTTTCAGCTAACCTGGGCAGTCCGGAAAGTGGGACGTGCTTGATTAATTTCCACGGGCCCAGCTAGGGTCCCTTCCGTAAGGGGGTTGGTCTAGAGGAGGAATTATTTTGGGTCCTGCATTTGGCTAAAAAAAAAAAAAAAAAAAAAGTGAGGTCACCTCAACAATTGAAAAATAAATTCTTTTTAATTTAGTTTAATAGCTAAAAGCTGCTTCAGGACCTGCATATAGAACCCTGTGGGGAAATTCATTGATAAACACAAGTAGGCAGGAAGGATCCACTTGGACCCTAGGGGTATCATTGACCCCCCTTGTTTCCTTCTTCTCTTTTTTTTTTTTTTTATTTTTTTTTATTTTTATTTTTTTTTATTATTTTTTTTTTATTTTTTATTAGTATTAACTTTTTCCTTTCAGACCTTTCTCTACTATTTCTCTACCTCCTCATAATTCTAGCCTTCTAAATCATTATATATATATATTCCTCCATTTGTTTTCCCAGTCCATTATAGGAACTCCATATTTTTTCCTAGTACTCTACACTGCCTACACAAGTTAAATATTCATCTCATTGAATCTCATTTTGCCCCTCTTCTAACTTTTATCAACATTTCTATTATCCTTCTGCCTTCCTTACATCTTTTGATTCCTCTGGCCCTAACCTTTTGCTTTCAAGGGAACATAAAAAGAAGTAAGGAAATAAAATAAGAAGAAAAACTGCCAAAGAGAAAACTTAACTCACACGCAGAACCAACAGCTAAATAAAATTCTAGAGCATAGAGAAAAGCTAATCAACTGAACAAACCCATCAAGATAATATGATGACCAGAGGGCAACAGAAAAATACAAATGACTCTGA
>JAKSZT010000116.1:3163346-3208414 GCA_026826555.1 Tolypeutes matacus | reverse complement strand
GAGGATGTGGAGGAATAGGAACCCTCATCCACTGCTGGTGGGACTGCAGTATGGTCCAGCCACTGTGGTGGACAGTTTGGCGGTTCCTCAGAAAACTAGCAATAGATCTTCCGTAAGATCCAGCAATTCCACTGCTGGGTATATACCCAGAAGAACTGAAAACAAAAACACAAACAGATATATGCACACCAATGTTCATAGCGGCATTGTTCACCATTGCCAAAAGTTGGAATCATCCCCGGTGCCCATCAACAGATGAATGGATAAGCAAAATGTGGTACATACATACAATGGAATATTACTCAGCTGTAAGAAGGAACAAAGTGCTACCACATGGAATAACGTGGATGAATCTTGAAGCCCTTATGTTGAGTGATGCAAGCCAGGCACTGAAGGATGAACAGTATATGACCTCACTGATCTGAACTGAGGAAATGAGCAGTCTCTGAGAACCATTGTCTGAAAGATAGGTTAACAAAGGAGAGTAAGAGATGAGCAGGCTTTGAGCCATTACCCATATGGACATAATCTATGGTAAAGGGATAGAGTGTGGTTGCATGGTGGGGGATGGGCAGATGAGTGGTGGTGTTCCTGGGTTTGGTGGTGCAGCACTGGGGGGTGGGTGGATTAGAAAAGGCTGGTTGAAATCCCCAGGGCATGTAACTGTGAATCTTGACATTCCATGGGTTGGGAGAGGGGTTATCACGGGCCCTGGGGGGCTGGGGAGAAGGGAACAGTCAAGATCTAATGGGTTGTTTGGTGGTCATGGGGAATGTTTTTCATCACCTTACAGTAATGGACACAGGACATGGTAAATATCATCAAAATTATTAAACTGTATCATCTAAATTGTAAACTATACTGTAAATCACTGACAATGTTTAGTTGCTATATTTTGCTATCTGCATAACAGTTATAACAATGCTAACAACCAAAAAAAAGGGGTGGGGAGTTAATATGGGGTGGGGAAGGGGGGGTGGTTTGGTATCTGGGAGTCTCCAGCACTCCGTGTATGACTTTGCTGTGACCTAAAACTTCTTTGAAAATTAAATGAAAAATTGTGAGACAATGGGGATTGAGAGGAGGAAGGTGTCACGGCACACCAGACATCCGGTAACACAGTGGTAAACGGCAGGAAAAAAAAAAGAAAAGAGAAAGGAAAAAAAAATGAATATATATATTTTCAAGTCATTTCCTTTGCTTTTTTGCCCATTTTTGAATGTCCCAATCCACTAATTATATTTTATTTTGTTTTGTTCTTTGTTTGATTATTTGTTTTTTTTTCCTTCTCTTTTGAGTTTCCTTATGTTTTTCTCTTGCATGTAAGCTTATTACACTTGTTTCTTTTTCCTAGTAAGTGTATTTGATTATTTTATGGACTAAATGTTCATGGAGGATTTGGATCACAGAAGGGTTTCAATGGGTACTGTGGGGGATTATTGGGGGTGTGTCTGGGGGGGGTTTCGTGGGGGTTGATTCATCCGAATATACATGAAAGATATTCAAAATCGTTCAAAGGATCGGGGGATGGGGCATGATCACGATGGGTGGATAATCATACAATAAATGAGGGAATCTGAATTCCTAGCCTGGAGAGCTCTGCCACAGAATCCAAGGGAGCAGCAATAGTCCTCTGAGTATAGGGTCAGTGCCTGTCAAAATAGGATGACCCACTGATGTGTTTTTTTTATTGATGACTACCCTTGTGAGTCTTTGCTCTTGTAAATGAGACTTAGCCTGCAGTTGTGGGGTGCCTAAGGGTTGCCACCTGAGAGCCTCCTTGATGCTCAAATGTGGCCTCTCTCTAAGCCAAACTCAGCATATGATTGCATTACCTTCCCCCCAACATAGGACATGACTCCCGGGGATGAGCCTCCCTGGCAAGGAGGGATTAATACCAAGTGCCAACTGGCAACACAACTGGAAAAAGTCCTTGAATAAAAGGGGGAAATGGTAAAGACAAATGAGTTCAAGTGGCTAAGAGACTTCAAAGAGAGTCGGCAGGTCATCCCAGAGGTAACTCTTACGCACACCTCAGTAGGAGCTCATAGAACATCTAAATGCTTATCACCCCACACAGAGGGGTTCCTGAGAGCTCTGGAGACACCCAGGTCCTATATAAGGGGGGATAGCCCCAGAGACTGCTGCCTTATCAGTGGGCTCTATTTTGGAATCTGTGCTCCTGAGAGTGACAGAATTGGACTCAAATAAGTCCTCCCTGCACATGGTTCACCAGTCCCTTCTATTCAAACCTATATGTGATGCTCTAGTTTATAGGTATACTTCCAGAGACTGGAGCCTCCAGCCTACCTATGTGCTAGGTGTGCATGAAATCTTGGTGGAGCTGCAACTCCAACCCTATAGCTCAATGGACTCATCCAAGTCACCTGGTGAGGAGACAACAATGGGCAATGGCCATCCCAGGGAATGGAGAGGGTCTGCCTCTACAGGCAGGATCATCCCACCCACCATATCCATGGAATAGAAGCCCTCTCTCACTTGGAGTTGGAGTGGACATCACCATCCCAGTCCCCTCAGGATTGGGAGAAGAACTATGGACTAGAGTGGACTTGATGGTAATTTCTTGTTCACATATGGTGATTCTAGCAATGCAAGAAATTATAACAATGAGGTGGAGCCAGTGGCCACTTGACACTTTTGGGGCAGGGAGGGGATGAGCAGTTGAAATACAGGGGCTTCTTTGGGAGTTAGAGGTTGTCCTGAGTACCGTTCTGGCAACGGATATAGGCCATTTTAAATCAGCACACCCCCCTCAGAACTGAGTGGGAGAGAGTGTGGTCTACGGTGTGAACAGTGGTCTATGGTTGGTTGCAAGGCTCCAGGATGTGTAAGTTCATTGAGGTTGATGGGCCACACTTGTGGGAGATGTTTGTGTGGGATCGGTGGGAGGTGTGGTAGGTGGGCAACATGGGAATACCAGTGGGTTCCGTGTACTATTTTGGGTAATCTAAGCACCTCTTAAAATATATGTATATATATATATATATATATATATATAACATTTTTGTAAGCAAATACACATATATGCATATATATTTATATATCATTTTGCAAATGTTTGTATGTATTGTGAGAATTTTGATTTTTACCCACAATAAAAATAAATTAAAAAAAAAATAGGATGGGTTTGGGGAAAAATACACCAAATGTAAAATAAGGACTATAATTAGCATAAGAATTTGACAATATTCTTTCATAACTTGTAACAAATGTCTCACAACAATACAAGGTGTTGGTGGAGCGTTGATGTATGGGACCCTTGTATGATGTTATGAATGTTTGCTCTGTAAGTTCACAACTTTTACTATAAACTTATTGTTTACTTATGCTCATGTATAAATGATACAAAAACAATAATAATAGGATGAATTGGGGAAAATACTTTGGCTAGTAGTAATATTTTGAGGATGCTCTTTTATCATTAATTAAAAATGTTTAAGAATGCAAGGTGTTGGTGGTAGGATGAGGTATGAGAGCTCTGTATGGTGTTATGTATGTTTGTCTTGTAAGGTCACAATTATTTATATACACTTCACAACTATTTATATACATTTATTGTTTATGTATGTTCATGTATGAGTGATATACTTCAATAAATTTCTAAAAAATGAACTACAGTGTACTTACTGGTATTCTACTCTAGACTTACTGTGATCCTAGCAATGGAAGAAATTCTATCATTAAGGTGAAGACAGTGATCACAGGTGGTGCTGAGGGCAGGGAGAGTGAGGGAGAGGTGTAATATGGGGGTACTTTTGGGAATTGTAATTGTCCTGAATGACAATGCAATGACAGATACAGACCATTGTATATCTTGTAATGACATGCAAAAATATGTGGGACTGTGTAAACTACAATGTAAACTATCATCCATGCTTAGTGGCAATGTTGCAAGATATGTTTATCAATTGTGGCAAATGTACCACACTAATGAAGGATGTTGTTCATATGAGAAAATGTGGGAGGGCTAGGGAGCAGGGGACATGGAAATCCCCTTTATTTTTTGTGTAACATTTATGTAATCTAAATTTTTTTAAAAATAAAATAATAAAAGTATATTTAAAAAATTTCCAAGTATTCCTTTATTGGCATCTCTTCCATATCAGATGATGTTATCTTTTAACCCAACTGTCTTCTTTATCTCTGTTTGAATCCCATTCCTTCCTGCAGTATTATTAATTTTATATCATTATTTATATCATATACTTTATTTTAAACTACTCCCTCTCAATCTCATCTATCCTCTTACATTTCAAACATACTTTAAAATCTGCCATTATGTCATTTGAAATAAAAATCAAAATGCTTTTGAACCTTTATTTCAAGCTACTGATCTCTCATCTCCCTTCAATGCAAGCTGTGAACAGGGTTCATTCAACAGCATTTCTTTTCATCCCACCCCATTTTCCCCCTTTTCAGTCTGTGATTTTCTTCCTATTAATTCATGGACATCAGTCTTTATGAAAATATTTCATCAGTACAAGCATCTCATAAGATTTTGTCAACCTTTATTTTATTTCATCCTCAGCAGAACTGAATTAATTTCTTTATACTCAAAATCTTGGTAAGAATTTCTTCTGTTAAGGGGGATCTAGTCCATCTTTTGTGCTCTTGGATCTCTCTTTATATGTTCAGGGAGCACTCCCTCTGGATGCCAGATGGTCTCTCTTCCTGTAGGAATCTTGCAAGAGCAATCTTACTGACACTATAAAGCCACTGCTTTGCAGGTGATCTTGGGGCCACAACTGATCATCTTTATCTCACATCTTGTTCATTCTAGATTTCCCTCACCCCCACCTAGCCCCTTTGCCATTCTAAGATGCTTACAATGTGCCAGATAATCAATTCTGTTGCATCTGTCTCCTGGTCACAATGTCCTTCTCATGCAGGGTTTTCTGCTCTTGTCCTTTTATTACAGAGTCAGGCAGGGATATATAGAAAGGTGAAGTAAATCATGTGGATGCCAAACATATTCTTCCTTGCACTCTTATAAAACAGCATACCTTCTTCCTCCTGCTAGGCCAGATTAAGCACTCATACCATGACAGGGACCCCTATGGTTGCCTGTCAGGCCCTGAGCATGAAGAGCAAGAAGTGCCCAGCTGATGGCCAAAGCAGAGGGTTCAATGGCAGTATTCTTGGGTTTTTGTCTTTTACATAAATATTAGAATCAATGTGTCAGCTCTGCCAGGAAATTAAGTGTGATATTTGAGTGGAATTTCATTGTATTAATAAGATAAGTGATTCATATATTGATTGATTCATACTCCATGTTTGTACAGCTATATAAATTTCTAAATGTACTGCACCTTTTTTCATATTTGAGGAAAACAATAAATGATAACTCTACTCCATTCTGTAGGATGGTGAAAACTGAGAAAGATAAAGGGCAAAAAGTAGATGAAGATTAATTTCTGTTCATTTTTACAGGTCATGTGGAGGACAAGGTTTGGTCACACCAATTTTAATAGCAGACACTTCAAGGGAAAAATTTTGACACAGTAGGTTGTAAGATGAATTTCACTATGTGTAGTAGAGTCACAGCAGTAGTGTTAAGATTGCTTTGGAAAATTTTATCATAAATGTCTGACTCAAAGAAAATAAAGCTAATGACAATAGAATGCAAGAAAGAAATTATATAAGATGGAAATTTTTAAACACCCAAACAGCAATAAATAATTGCATGATAAGGCAAAAATGAATTAATTTAATTAAGCTAATGATATAATTATCTTAGGAATATTGGAGTTGGCAAATACACTATGGGGATGCCACAAAGAAGTTAGTCAATATATTGAATATAAATTGACAAAGATAAAATTAAAAATGAATGTCTATAGTGTAAACATGAGGATATAGACAAGGGGAATTAAAATAGTTGAAATCTGTTATGTCTGGGAAATGTGGCTGAAAATGTAGAAAAACAGGAAAGACTCCTATTTGTCATTCTAAGTGTGGCTGTGTTATTCAGTACTTTAAATAAAGAGGGCTTTATTTTCAGCCTATACCAAAATCAAGAACTATGGACTAGAGTGGACTTGATGGTATTCTCTTGCTCACATATGGTGATTCTTGCAATGCAAGAAATTATAACAATGAGGTGGAGCCAGTGGCCACTTGACAGTTTTTGGGTAGGGAGGGGATGAGCAGTTGAAATACAGGGGCTTCTTTGGGAGTTGGAGGTTGTCCTGAGTTCTGTTGTGGCAATGGATGTAGGCCATTTTAAATCAGCACACACCACTCAGAACTGAGTGGGAGAGAGTGTGGTCTACAGTGTGAACTGTGGTCTATGGTTGGTGGCAAGGCTCCAGGATGTGTAAGTTCATTGAGGTTGGTGGGCCACACTGTGGGAGATGTTTGTGTGGGATGTGGTGGGAGGTGTGGGAGGTGGGCAACATGGGAATCCCAGTGGGTTCCGTGTAATATTTTGGGTAATCTAAGCACCTCTTAAAATATATGTGTATATATATATATAAATAACATTTTTGTGAGCGAATACACATATATGCATATATATTTATATATCATTTTACAAATGTTTGTATGTATTGTGAGAATTTTGATTTTTACCCATAATAAAAACAAAACAAAACAAAACAAAACAAAACAAAAAAAAAATGTTTGGAAAGTGGGGGACTTAGTACCAAGATCCAGGTACCTGAATTATTACAATGTAACCAAAGATAGCTTTTCTTGAAATGTCTTTAGATATGAATTGAATGAGGTAGTGACAAAATCTTCATTGTTTTGCACAAGTTTTAAGAGAGGTGAAATGGGACATTGGAGTGAATTCTGAACTAGTGCTGCTCATTCTTCAATGTATCCCTTGGGATATGAATCCTCTGGGAACTTGTTAAAGTGCAGATCCTGATTCTATATATCTGGGTGGTGTAGGACCTTTGATTCTGATTTTCTTCCTATCTCTTCAACATGCTCAAGCTACAGTTTCACTTACTATGCACTATGAGTCCTGAGGTCCTGTGTGGGGTCTCATCTCCTTAGAGAAATGGTTCTCAAATTTTGATGCCTATTGAAATCACCTTAGGATTTTTCAAATTCTTGAGTGCCCATGCTGAACACAGGAATGATTAAATTCCTATCTCTGAATTGTTCCCAGGAATTAGAAGTTTCTAATGCTCCCAGGTGAATTCAGTGTCCAGAGGCATTTGAGATCTACTTCCTTAGATTATGTGATGCAATATGGAAAACTACTATATTAGTATGTGTAAAGTCTTCAGCACAGAATTTGTATGGATATTTTTCAAGTTATAATACTCTTTTTTTAATTAATAGACATTATTTTTGGAAAAATTTACAGAAAAATTGAGCAGCTAGTACAGAGAGGTCTCATATACTACCACCCCCCACACACAATTTCCCCTAATATTAACATTTCGTACTAGTATGGTACATTTGTTACTATTAATGAACTACATTGATACTTATTACTAGCTAACATCCATACTTTGTTCAGATTTCCTTAGTTTTTATGTAATGTCTTTCTGTTCCAGGATCCCATCACACCTCATCATCAGGTCTTCTTAGTCTCCTCTCAGCTATAAAATTTCCTCAGACTTTCTTATGTTTTTTTTATGCCTCAACTTTATTTATTTACCAAGTTGTAGGTTTAGAAAACAATCATGCAGAAAAGACAGAGTTCCCATACACACCCATCACACAATTTTCCCTATTAACAATTTTCATTAATGTGGTGGCTTTGTTAGAATTTATGAAATAATATTATTATAATTATACTATTAATTGTAGTCCATAGTTTACATTAATGTTCCCTGTTTGTGTTGTACAGTCCTTTGGTATATATATATATATTAAGAGGTGCTTAGATTACCTGAAATAGTCTTATGTTTTTTGATGACTGACAATTTTGAAGAGTACTAGTCAGGTATTTTTTAGGAATTACAAAATACCTGACTAGTATGGAACCCTGCCTGGAAACACCCTGAGGGAAATACTGCCACCAAGAAGGCTGCTGAGGTTTCCATAGAGGAACCCCATTTAGAACAAGACTGGAATGAGATTTCATTGACATCAAGGGAAAGCCTCCATTGGCGTCACCAGCTGCTCCTTGGGGAGCTAACGGTGAGATAACCAATCAGAACAGCAAATAGCTAGGGCCCCTCCCCCTATATTAGGGAAGGGATGAGTAAACAATAGCTTAAGAAAGATAGCCCCACAAGCCCAAAACACTCCCTGCTTGGAGGAGCCCACACCTGCAGGCTCAGTTGCATAATCCTGTTTTCTTCCCCCATTTCTCAATAAACTACTGGCCTAACTAAACTGGCATGTTCTTAAATTCTTTTATGTGACAGAGCCAAGAACATAGAAGAATCCATCCTTCCCTGACCTCTCCTCACTTCATTTTGATGCATAAAATGTTTTTTTAAAAATAATGTGTTTCCCTTTATCTATTTCTTATTTTTCTGCTCATGCTTTAAGTGTAAAAAACAAGAAACCATTGCTTAACACGGTGTCCTGATGATGCTTCCCAATGTTTTCTTTTGAGTCTTATACTCTTCGTTCTTATATTTTGGTCATTGATTCATTTTGAGTTATTTTTGTATATGGTCTGGGGTGGTGATCCACCTTCATTCTTTTGAATATAGACATTCAATTTTCACACTATTTAATTGAAAAACTATTATTTCCTAATTGAGTGGATTTGATATCCTTGTGAAAAGTAATTGGATTACTTCTCAACTCTCAATTAGATTCCAATGGTCTATATGTCTCTCCTTGTGGCACTCCCATGCAATTTTGATTACTGTGGCTTTGTAACAAATTTTAGTATGAGGAAGTGTGACTCTTTGACTTCATCATTCTTTTTTAAGGTCACATTTTATTCTGGGCTGCCATCATTCCATTTACATTTTATGAATGGTTTTTCAATTTCTGCTAAGAAGACCATTAGAATTTTTATTGGAATTGCACTGAATCTGTAATCACATTGTATAGAATTGACATCTTAATATTTAGTCTTCCAATCTATGAACATGAAATTTCCTTCCATTAATTTAGGTTTCCTTTTATTTCTTTTAGCAATGTCTTTCCTTTACTTTCTTGGTTAGATTTATTCATAGCTATTTGAGTCTATCACTTGTTATTTTAAAAGGCTTTTCCATTGATTTCGTCTACAGAATATTCATTACCCATGTATAGAAATACTGCTGATTTTTTCATTAATATATTTTTTATTATTTTTTAAAGGATACTTAGATGACACAAAAGTTACATAAAACATATAGTGGAATCCCATATGCTCCACTCCCCACACCTCCCAAGTTCTCCTACATTAACAATATCCTTCTTAATGAGGTACATTCATTGCAATTGATGAACACATTTTGGAGCATTGCCACTAAGCATGGGTTATAGTCTACATTTAAGTTTATACTCTCTCCACACAATTTTCTAGGTTATGGCAAGATATATAATGACCTGTCATTGCAATGTCATTCAAGACAATTCTCAAATCCCAAAAATGCCCCAATATTACACCTGTTTATCCCTCTCCCTGCACTCAGAAACTCCAGTGGCCACTGTCTCCAAATCAATGATATAAGTTCTTCCATAGCTAGAATCACAAGTTTGTAGTAGAATACCAGTTAGTCTAAATTAGTCCATGGTTCTTTCCCCAATTCTGAGGATTCTGTGTTGGTAATGTCTGCTCCACCTCTAATTGAGTGGGGGCTTTGATCTCATACGGCAGATGGATGGAACTCTCTTGCTTGCAATTGTAGATGCTCTCAGATCCTTGGGATGGTCATTGTCCATCATCATTTCCTTGTTACTTGTCTTGGGTGAGTCCAATGAGCTAGAGAATAGGAGTTGCAACTCTGTTAAGATTCAGGGCCTGACTGGCACATGGAAAGCCTCTCTATTCCTCTCTTTCCTCTCTCTCCTTTACCTCTGCTTGATTGTTTATTTTTCTCCTTTGCCTATTTTAGGCTTAGTTTGCTCTTTTCCTAAACCCCCAATTGTGAGATTAGATCTCTGATTTGAGATCTTTTTATTTTCTTTTTTAATGTAAACATTTAGAGCTATATATTTCCCTCTCAGCACTGCCTTTGCTGCATCCCATATGGTTGGGTATGTTCTGTTTTCCTTTTCATTCATCTAAAGGTATTTCCTAATTTCCTTGTGGTTTCTTTTTGACTGATTGTTTAAAAATACAATGTTTGATTTCTATTTATTTGTGAATTTCCACTACTCCCATTATTGAAATTGGACTGATTTTTCCACTTTGGTTAAGGGAGATAAATTGCATGATTTCAAGATTTTTGAATCTATTGAGACTTGTTTTTAACCTAACATATGGTCTATCATGGAGAATAATCCATGTGCACTAGAAAAGAGTCAGTATTCTGCCACTGTTTGGTGAAGCATTCTTTCTATCTATCTATCATCATCTATCTCTCTCTCTTATCTATCTAATCTATTTATCACCTATCTATCATTTATCTATCATCATTAGGTCTCCATCACTAAGAGAATTGTCCAAGATTTCTATTTCTTCATTGATCTTCTGTTTCTATTTCTGTTCCATTATGTCAATGTATTAAAGTATCCTATACTAATTTTGAAAAAAAGTATATTTTTTCAACTCAAATCTGTCAATATTTGCTTCCTATATTTTGGAATCTGTCATTTCATGCATATGTGTTTATAACTTTTACATATGTTTGTTGAATTGGCTTTTTTATCAGTATATAGTAATCTTTTTGCCACAGAATAGCTTTTAATTAACATCTACTTTACCTGATATTAGTATAACTACTTCAGCTCTTTTCACTACTATTGTAATGGTATATATTTTTCCATCCTTCACTTTAAACCTATTTGTGCCTTTGAATTTAAGGCAAGTCACATATAAGTAGCATATAGTTGAGGCATGCCTTTTTATCAGGCTCATCTCTCTTCCTGGAGCTGCAGGATCCTCTGTGTATCTTCTCTTTGTATCTACTTTCATGGGAGAGTCTGTTTTATCAGGGGGCTAGGACTCAACATTGAGTCACACACTAATGATATGATTGAATCAAAGCCCTAATTGTAACATAATTTAATCAGATGTCTCAGCTAAATATAATATAAGGGGTATCATTCCCAGAGACCAGTTTACAAACATATTCTCATAATCTATAACTCCTTTTTAGAATTCATAAATAATATCAAACTGCCACAGCTCACAAAGTTTGCAAAAAAATTTTAAGTTAACTAGCACAGAGTTGATGTGAAATTTGTGTACCTAGGTGAAGTTGAATTATTTTTATTGTGTTTTCATATATTATCAATTTGCCCTGTGAAAATTTTGAATGTTCTAAGTGTGGGACATTTCAATCAAATTTTGCTGTTTAATATTTACATTTGCTAAGAAGAACCAACAGTTAAGGGCCATTTTTATATAATTTTTGAGGTTTGTGTTTTCCTGACTGCATGGGAATTTAAATTTGTAAAATTTTATGTATTTTTATAATGCTCATAAAACTGTGAAAGAGCAATCCTATTACTAGAAATTTTAAGAGAGGTGTTTTTTTTTAAAATGTTTTCATTCTATTAATGCATATACAACCCAATATCTCCTCTTCCAACCATACTCAAATATAGAATTCAATGCTACCAACCATGTTAACAATGTGCTACCATCACCACCACTCATCACAAAAAGATTTCCACCAACCCAAACAGAAAATATTCACAATCAAAGCATTGATTTTCCATTCCTTGCCCTTGCCCTGTTGCTTGGAAATCTTCATTCTTTTTACTGACTATAGTTTGCTTATTATAATTATTTAAAATCAGTGTGATCATACACTATTTGTTCTTTTGTGTCTGGCATATTTCACTCAACATTTTGTCTTTAAGGTTTATCCATGTTGTTGCATGTATCAGAGATTCATTCCTTTAAATAGCTGTATAATATTCCTTTTGTGTATATATACCACATTTTGCTCATTTATTCATTGGTTGATGGGCCTGTGCATTGCTTACATCTTTTGTCAATTGTTAATAATGCTGCCATGAACATCAATGTGAAAATATCTGTTCAAGTTCCTGCTTTCAATTCTTTTGGTTAAATGCCTAGAAGTGGGATTGCTGAGTTATGTGGGAGGGAAGGCCATTATTATGGATAACATTTTTTTCCCGGCTAAATTCATAGGAGAGACAAACTGGGGGTAACTTTCTATACTGCATAATTTCATTAATGTGGTGGCTCCTTTGAAGATCTCATCTTAATGGGACAGTTTCATTGAATTTCCCTTGTTGCATAATGTGGTTTCCTGTACCAATTTTCAGTCTCAAAACTCATTTCCCTTCTGGGAGCAGAATTTGGATGCTGGGATGTCCTACTTCACCATATACTTAATGTGCTCCCTTCCTTTCACTATTCTTTTTGGGCAGTGAAGCATAGGAAGCACTCTTCTTTTTGTATGAAATAATGAATATAAACATGTTTGATGCAATTTATCTGGGATTTCTTATAAGTTTATGGATACCTTATGCAATTTCATACTGCTGAAAGTTCCATGTGTTTTTGTCATAAAGAGTTCTGGCTAAGAAATGAGATGCCATTTTAAATCCTGGTCCTCTGTATGTAACATGCCTTCCCAACTAGGAGATTTGGAGATCTCTTCATTCCTAGTGTTAATTCAGTGCATTTGACTGTTAAATATCTCCTTTACCCTTAACAGTAGAACAGTTCATTCATTGCTTTGTGATAATTTTTATGACTATTTAATGGACATACTCTTTCTTCAACACCTGTAATTTGTTGTCTATGGTATGAAAGAAACTTCTCACGTTAATTGGATTGGTCATATCACACCACTTATTTAGTCATATCATATAACTTTCCCTATGTGATAAAAACCTGAGCTAGAATCAAGAGTGGAACTGAAGTAAAAATCTAGGACCTTGAAGACTGAATGATTTGGATGAGAAACTTCAGGGCAAGGAGATGATATCTGAGCCAGGATGATGACCAGACCAACCTTGGCATCAGATCTCAAGGTCTTTAGAGTGGGCATGGGGGTATTTCAGTGGAGTAAAGCCATATGCCCGTGGAAACTTAGTGTCTGTCACAATGGATTTAAAAAGTCATTAGTATTTAAAATGGATATGGTCAGATTTTCCAACTCCTGGTTAGCTTTACCTAGCATGGAGAAAGCCCGTGAGGCTATTTCCATACACTTAATAAAGCAAACCACTGAATAAGGAGTACATTAGCAAGAGAAATTGTGGAATGGAACAGCTGGGATGTCATGTTTGGAATGACAGAAAGTCTGTGGATGCCTAGGACACCATGGCTGGAAGCCAGCAAATTTCCAGGAAGAAATTAAAACAATGTGAGAGGATTTGAGGGCAGATCTGAAAAGTGCTCTAACTTTTCTTATGAAAAATAAAACTGTTTACAGTAATGAACAATGAACTGAAAATCATAATACTACTTTTAACTGTGAATAATGCTTTATCATATAAAAGGCATTTTCTGTGTTTAAAGGCTTTTAGAGGAAAATATCTTATTTCAGATTCTGTATTTTGTTGAAACTGTTCCTTAGAGGAAAGGGACTCAGAAATGATTTACTATTTTTACTACATGCCCTCAGATTGGAAAAGAAAGAAAAAATTATTGAGAAATTTAAAACAACTTATAATAATAATGACTGTTATTCATGTAACTTCACCACAGGCAGGTAGAGCACTTACCTGAATATGTTGTGGAGAAGGAAGAGTAAGTGAAACTCAGTAAGATGTCCTAATTATCTTACATTCATACGGTGAAGCATATATTTCATTTTGACTCACTCCATATCCACGCCAAGCTCCTTGTAAGCATGAGTCTTAGTATTACAGAGACGGCATGGCTAAACACTGTATTTCCCAGAATCCCTTGCAGCTAGAATTCCACCAATTTCCTAGGATTCATGGAACTGTTTGCCCCACACGATGTAAGGAAAAAGTGAGTAATATGAGATGGCAATGGCATGTAGGGAGACTTGATGTCAAATGAGTACCTTGGCAGATGTGTTTAATTGTTCCTCCAAAGGCAGCAGTTTCCTAATGTGGGAACTCTTCAATTATAGCAAATGCTGTGGGGTCTGGGAACATCAGTGGCAGCAGCTTCCTCAGCAGACTAGTTCTGTGATGTGTTTCTGGACCTGAACTTAAGAGGGCAGCCTGGAGTCTGCTCTAGCAGGTCAACTAAAGATTTGATTCAGAAAGTGATTTTGAATTGTGCACTAAAATATGTTGAAAGTGATAGAATGTGACAGCAGAACTGTTAAAGGATTGGAAGTTTATGGAACCATCTGGATGTGCAATGGGTAAAAATTGACCAGCTCAGAGACCATGTATGAATTGGAAGTTTAATAGGTTGAGATGTGTGCAAAACATAAATGGAATATCACATAGTGGGTTTGCAAAAATGATAGGCAAATTGAACAACAGGATTTCAAGGGGTGATAATTAGATGACACAGAATGGGTGCTATTTAATTACTTACTTGCAGCAGCTGTGCAAGGAGAAATAGTTGAGTGGCTTAAGGTGAGTGTGTAATGAGTAGAATTAAGGAAACAATAGGGTTATGCAAAGGTGTAATTGAATAGCATAGAGTTAAGTAGCATTCAGTGGATTGCAAGGAGGAAAATGGAATGGCACAGAGTGGGTTTGCAAATCATCTATTTTCTGGTGTGCATTGCATATGCAAGAAGTAAAAGTTTAACATTTAATTGAACACTTGAGTGTGCAAGCAGAGAAAGAGGGATAGGATAGAATGGGTGTGTTCAGAGCATTTGTGAAATAAACAGGAAGTGTGCATAGTCAATGAATGGTAGTCATAGTATAGGTTTGCTGTGCAAAGGTTGTTTATTGAAAAATATAAGCAGGTGTGCCAAATGGAAGTGCCACTTTGAGCACTTGTTTTGCAAGACATTTAAGCTGGAAACGGGTTGCAAGCAGTGATGACTTAATAGCACAGAGTGTGTGTGTGTGTATGGATTAGTGCATGAAATAATCCTAATTGTGCAATGAGTGTAAGGGGCATAGCATAAAGAGGGAGTGCAGTGATTTTCAATTGGATAGTTTGTAGCAAATGTATAAGAAGTTTATGTTGATTAGGACACAAAGACTGCTACAAGTGTTAAGGTTAAATTTAAGGAGGGATTTTTGAATGTCAGTGAACAGTGGTGCAAGTTTAAACTATGGGTAGTGCTTAATAAGTATGTAATTTGTGGTTGTTGAATCACAAACAGTGAGTGTGAGAGGGATTATAATTCATTGGACATAGTGAGTGTTCAGGCAGTATAAATGAATGTTACAACCTGGTTATATAATGATTATACATTGAATATCTAAGTAATAGTGTATAATGATTGGAATTTAACAGTTCACAAAGGGTCTTTCAAGGTGTATAATTTGAATAACAAAATGGGCATGTAGATTTGATAGGCAAATATGTCAGTTGGTTGTGCAAGTCCTATTTGGATGATTCAAAATGGATATTCAAGGAGGTCTTGAATTGCAAAAGGTGCCAATACTAGAGGTAATTGTGGAAAGAAACAGCATGACTGTGCAGAGCAGAAATGGAGGTAATAGTATTGCTATGCATTAGGTAAAGTTGAATAGCACTGAGAGGATTGTCTGAAACAAATTTGGTTGGAGCACAATGAGTATATGGCATTGTAAGCAGAATAGAACACAGTGGGTTTGCAAGGAGTTATGGTCAAAATTATGGAGTATAGGCAAGGTTTGATGTTTTAATGTAGAGTGCAAGTGTGGATGTCGGATGGTGCAGAATGGATGAACATACTGCATTGAATTGCAGAGAGAGTGAGTATGGAGTCATAATTGTATGGCACACCACAAGTATGCAGGGATTGGAGGGGAATGGCCTCAACTTTGTTTAACACCTGAAAATGGAATAGTGCAGAAGGGTGCAATGAATAAAAGTTTCACCCATGCTGTGCCATTTAACTCACACATTACAGAGCCACTGTTTGTGATTTAAATATTCTTACACAATAGTTCTGTATCATTCAACTGTAACTTCTTAAGCATTAAGGTTTTTTTTTTAGTGTTTTTTTTTATTATGGGTAAAAATCAAAATTCTCACAATACATACAAACATTTGCAAAATGATTTATAAATATATATGCATATATGTGTATTTGCATACAAAAATTTTATATATATATATATATATATATATATATATATATATATATATATATACATATATTTTAAGAGGTGCTTAGATTACCCAAAATATTACACGGAACCCACTGGGATTCCCATGTTGCCCACCTCCCACGCCTCCCACCACATCCTACACAAACATCTCCCACAGTGTGGCCCACCACCCTCAATGAACTTACACATCCTGGAGCCTTGCCACCAACCATAGACCACAGTTCACACAAAACACTAAAAGGAAGCATTAAGTTTTTATTCACTTATCAATCATGCACATCCACTGTCAATGTATATGCTTTGCAAAATTTGCAAGCCATAAAATTTCCAATAGTTACAGGTTGTCTCTGGTCTTATATACACTGTCCCAAAAGGCTATGTCATACTCTTTCCATCACTCTGCACAATTCAACTATCACTCTATGAACATTTGTTTAACAAACATGCCTTGCACACCTCCTGTTGATCCACCCACATCCTAGTTTTTGCACATCTTTTCTGTGCCACTTACCTCTCCCTCTTGGTGCACTCATTTTGCCCTTAAACATTCACATATTGCAACCTATTCTACAATATCCAACATCACTCTTTGCACCCACTGTAATGGCTACACCTTAAAACAAGATGGACCATTGCACAAAATGTGGTTTGGACAATAAAATGGATGATGTTGCCTACACACCAGGAGGGTATGAAAAAGCTTATTACTTACATAATGAGGCTATCTGTGGAAGGAGTGCAGATTTTCCAAAGAAGTTCAAAAATGACTTTAAAGAGCAAAGAAAGGCTTGGAATTTTCTTCATGGTTAGGAGTTGAGGCTGGGATGAGGGATCCTGCACAAATTCAGGGGTGCCCATCATTTTAACCTTCCACTGGCATCAAAGGAGGGGGCAACCAGGATTTCTTATAAGCCTGCCCAAGTGTAGGAAAGAAGGGGAAAATAAAGAGGTGAGTTTAAAATATTTCAGCATCAAATGTTGGAGTCAGACACTTTATTACAATCCCTCACTCATGTTTGATGAATAAAATATACCATATTTAATTTAATTTAATTTAATATGAACTTAAGTAAGCTTTTTGCTGCTCTTTGAGACCTGCAAACCTAAGTCAATAAGGTGAATATTCTGTTGAAAGCCTTCTCTAAGAACTTGTAATTTTGTATTCTGAAAGTGAACTGGCTGCCTTGGTCACTTAATAATTTATGAAAATACATTGGATAAGGAATGGCTTGGTGAGACCATGTATTGTGGCTTTAGTTTGTGTAGAGACATATATGTGACATATATGTGTTTGGGTATCTATGAGGCAAATTATTTGGAGAGTCCTTCATCTATTCTGAGACAACATTGAATAATAAATTGTTCTTGCTGTATTTGGTCAGACCAGATATCCAGACCTATGACACAGTGGCCCATGAGTCTGTAATGGTTGACATCATTACTGTAGCTTGGCATGGACCCCAGCTCCCAACACATCCTCTACCCAAAGCCCAGTCGGATGATCTAGAGACATGTCTGCACCACAATCCCCAGCCCCAACACTAGTATATTTTTTTCAAGGAAATACTTGTCATCCAAAACATCTAAATCAGACTCTCTTTCCAAGTATTGAAAACTGAGACATTGAGATTAGTTGTCACTGGCGGCTGCATAACATTCACTCTAGATAAAGTTTTTTAAAACTCCTGCTACTGAAGTCCTTGGACCAGCCCTGTGACTTTTCCTTCTTGAAGATTGACTCTCAACTGCTCCTTGAATTCCATGACACATACAAGTACACATGATAAATTTTCATGTTTTTAAAGTTGACCCTATCCATCTAAATTTTTGGGAGCTTATGGGGCATTGAGCCATTGTGCCATGGGGCAGGGTGCATCTCATCACTGGACATCATTTTCTCCACGGGTGTTCACACAGATTACCATTCCCAATCTGAGCTTTGGTTGAGGACACATTCTGCTTCATTCATCCCCAAATTCCATGACCTCACAATGGACTTTGGTGACCAGGTCTGTGAGATAGTTGAGCATTCTCCTCCTAACTACTAAGCTGCTTCAGACACAGTAGTTAATTTTCAACTATTTGCATTGGCCCTGTGGGGACATAGAGGATTTCTAATACTTTGGAAGCAAAGGCAATATAGAAGATTTGTTCAATTTACATATTCCATGTTATCCTTTCCTTTTGACTGCTGTTACATGATGGGCTGTAGAATTCTCTCTACAACTTATTGTCTTTGGGCAAGACCTACTTGTGGATTCCATCATACATTACCCTTGCCCCACATGTTGCCCTTGGAAATCAGAAACTGGGTGGCTAGGTGTTCACCAGCACTGGAAAGCCAGTCATATTCCCCATGAAAGTCCCACTTCCCAACATGGGCTACTTTTATTGTTCATCTAATGGGCAGGGTGCCCAGGTCTTTACTTATTCTCTTTTCAATGTATGGTTTATACAAAATGCTCTGATATTTATGGGGCCTTGTTTTTATTCTGAGAGAATAAAACTTTTTTTCTTTGTTTGTTGTTAATTATTATTATTATTGGAGTAATGAAAGAGCTCTAAAAATGATTGAAGTGATAAACACACAACTGTGATAATACCAAATACCATTAATTGCACACTTTGATGGATTTATGTTTTATTAATATGTATCAATAAAATTGATTTGATCTCAAACAGTAACAGACCTTACAGTGATGAAATGCACAATGCAAGAAATGAAAAATACAGTAGGAATATGCACAGTGCCTAAGCAAAGGAGGACAAATACACCAGAACCTTGATACTGATGCTTGTCCTTATGAATCTCATACTTGTGAAACTGAAACTTATTCTAGTACTATAAATTGCCTAAAAGTTACATCCTGAAAGCCTCCTTCTTTCTCAAATATGGCCCCTCTCTAAACCAAATTCAGCATATAAACTCAATACCTTCCCCCCAACGTGGGACATGACTCCCAATGATGAGACTCTCTGGCACCAAGGGATTATTACCAAGTGCCAACCAGCACCACACTTGGAAAAATACCTTGACCAAAAGGGGGCAATATTAAATACAAATGAGATTTTATAGCTAAAAGATTTTAAAGTGAGTTGAGAGGTTATTCCAGAGGTTATGCTTATGCAAGTCTCAGGAAGATCTCACTGACTGCCACAGTAAACAGTGCCTCAAGCAGGGGTTCTCCTGAGGGCTCTAGAGATATCTAGACAGTATAGGCAGGGGAGACAATCCCAGGAATTTGGTAACCTGTTAGTGGGCCTTACCTTGGAATATATGATAACCTATCCCTTCAATGTATTGGAGTTAGACTCATTTATATTTTTGCTACACATGGCTCTTCTGCCCCTTTTATTTGAACCTAAAATTAGCACTATAGCCAATATATATATGACTCAGAGACATAAATCTTCTGGCTGTTCATATACTGTTTGAGCCCTGACTCTTAAAAGAGTTGTAGCCAACACCTACTTTCCCATTCATCAGACTTGCCCAGGACAACTAACAAAAGGATGATGATGGACAAGGCCCATCCCAAAAAACAGAGATTCTACAACTGCAAGCAAGAGAGTTCCATCGATCTTCCCAATGGGATTTAAGTCCCCTCTCAATCAGAAGCAGAGTGGGCATCACCATCCCCAAATCCTCAAGATGAGGAATGAACAAATATAATGGGAGAATGCATCTACAGAGTAAAGTAGATTTATTATTCTAGTAATGGAAGAATTGTAGCATTGATATAAAGGCAGTGGTCAACAGAAATTCTGAGGGGAGGAAGTTGGAAGAATAGGTACAACATGAAGCATTTTGGGGACACTGGAATTGTTCTGTATGACACTGGAATGACAAATATAGGGCATTACACACTTTGTCAAAACCTATAAAATGGTGCAGTGCAAAGTATAAAGTAAACCATAATGTGAACTATACACCATGGTTAATAGCAATAATTCATTTGGTGTTCATCAATTGTAACAAATGTATCACACTAATGAAAGATGTTAATGGGGAAAAGTGTAGAAAGGAGAGGGGCTGGGGTATATGGAAATCCCCCTGTATTTTTATGTATCATTTATGTAATCTAAAGCTTCTTAAATAATAATAAAATATGCTAGAAGCATATAAGAGCAGATTTAACAGGCAGAGGAAAGAATTAGCAAAGTCAAAGACAGGACATCCAAAATCTCATAGTAGAGCAGATAGACAAAAACAGTGGAAAAACTTCAGCAGGCACCCAGAGTACTTAATGACAACATGAAACTCACAAACATATGCACTATGGGCATCCCAGAGGGAAAAGAGAAGGTAAAAGGGATAGTAGGAGTATTTGAGGAAATAATGGCCTAAAATTTCCCAACTCTTATGAGGATCATGGATATACATTTCCAGGAAGGTCAGCAAACTCCAAGCACAATAAATCCTAGCAGACCTTCTCCAAGACACATACTTATAGGATTGTCAAAGCTCGAGGAAAAGACAGAATCCTTAAAGCAGCAAGCAAAAAGACATCCATCACATATAAGGGAAGCATGATATGATTAAATGCTGGTTTTTCACCTGAAACCATGAGGGTGAGAAGGAAGTGGGATGAGTTAGCTAAGGTGCTGAAAGAAAAAAAAAAAAACTGCCAGCCAAGAATTCTGTATAGAGCAAAACTTTCATTCAAAAATGAGGGAGAATTCAAAATAGTCACAGGTCAACAGAAATTGTGAGGATTTGTCAACAATTTATCAAGAAATACTGATAGGAGCTCTGCAGGTTGAAAGGAGAAAACAGGAGAGAGAGGGTTGGAGGAGAGTGTAGAAGGGAAGATTATTGGTAAGAGTAACTTAAAGGATAAAAATAAAATATGAAGTATATAAGCCTAAAGAAAAAAATGGCTAAAGTAAGTACTGCCTTTACAGTAATAACATAGAATGTTAATGGATTAAAATCTCCAATCAAAACAAAGATTGGCAGAATGGATAAGGAAATATGACCCATCTATATGCTGTCTACAAAAAACTCACCTTAGACACAGGGACACAAACATGTTGCAAGTAAAAGGTTGGAAAATGATTTTACATACAAACAATAAACAAAAAGGGGAGGAGTAGCTATACTAATACTGGACAAAATATGCTTTAAATGCAAAACTGTTGTAAGAGACAAAGAAAGACACTACATATTAATAAAAGAGGTAATCTATCAATAAGAAAAAACAATCATAAATATTAATGCACATAACAAGAGAGCCCCAAAATTGAGGTAATTACTGGCAAAATTTAAGGGGAGAAAAAAAATGCCTCTACAGTCACAATGGGGGACATCTACACACCATTATCACAATTAGACAGACTATCTTGAAAAAGGCTTAATAAAGAAACAGAGATATCCCATTAGAGGAACTAGAACTAATGAGCTTATACAGAACATTAACACCCAAAGCTGCAGTATATACATACTTCTCAAGTGTTCATGGATCAATCTCCATGATAGATCACAAGCTAATTCACAAAAGAAGTCTCAATGAATATAGAAAGACTGAAATAATACAAAGCATTTTCTCTGACCACAATGGAATGAAGCTGGAAATCAATAAAGGTGGAGAACCAGAAAATAGACACAAATACATAGAAGTTAAACAATCAGTGAGTCAAGGGGGAAACTATCAGATAAATCAGTAATTACCTTGAAGTGAATGATGATGAGAACACAATGCATCAAAATTTATGGGATGCAGCTATGTTAGTTCTGAGTGGGAAATTTATAGTTCTAAAACACTTACATTAAGAAAGAAGAAAAAGTTAAATCAAACACCTAACTGCATACCTTAACAACAAACTAATCCCAAAGCAAGCAGAAGGAAAGAAATAACAAAGATGAGAACAGAATTAAATAAAATAGAGATTTCTATTAAATAAAATAGAATGACAAATGTCAAAGATAAAGAGAGAAAATTCTGAGACCAGTAAGGGTGAAGCAAACCATCACTTACAAGTGATGCCCAGTAAGACTTAGTGCAGATTTCTCATCAGAAACCATGGAGGTAAGAAGACAGTGTTATGATATAGTTAGGAGACTGAAAAAGAAAAACTGCCTGCTAAGAATTCTGCATCCAGAAAATTGTCCTTCAAATATGAAGGTGAGTATAAAAGATTCACAAACAGAAACTAAGAGAGGTTGTAATAAAGCATCCATCTTGCAGAAAATATTAAATAAAGGCTTAGAGCCTAAAAAAGACAGTAGAGAGAGGCCTGGAGGGGAGTACAGAAGAAAGAATAGCAGAAAAGATAAGGAAAAGAGTAAAAAGACAGACCAAAATATATGACAAATTAAAACCAAAGAATAAAATGGTGAAAATAATGCATTTACAGTAATATCAATGAATGTAAATGGATTAAAGTTGCCAATCAAAAGATATAGGTTGACAGAATGTCTATAAAGAAACATGAGCACTCCATATGCTGCTTACAACAGACCCACGTTAGACCCAAGGATACTAACCAGTTGAAAGTGAAAGGTTGACAAAAGATATTCCATGCAAATAGTAATCAAAAAGGAGCAGAGGTAGCTATACTATTATCAGAAAAAAACAGACTTTTAATGCAAAAAATATTGTAAGAGATAGAGAAGACCATTAAATATTAATAAAAGAGACAATCCACTATGAAGATATAACAGACCTAGATATCTATGCACCTAAGCAAGGTGCCCCAAAATACATGAGACAAACTCTGGCAAAACTGAAGGGAGAAATGGATATCTCTACAATAATCACTGGAGACTTCAACAAACCACTCACATCATTATATAGAACAACTAGACAGAAGATAAACAAGGAGACAGAGAACTTAAACAATATCATAAATGAGTTAGACCTAAAAGACATATACAAAACACTGCATCCAAACTCAGCAGGCTATACATTCTTTTCACATGCCCATGGAGGCTTCTCCAGGATAGACCACATGTTAGGGCACAATGCAGCTCAATAAATATAAAATGACTGAAATCATACAAAGCACCTTCTCAGATCATAAGGGAATGAAACTGGAAATGAGTAACAAAGAGGAAAAAGATAAATGTGTTGAGGCTAAACACACTCCTAAATAATCAGGGGGTCGAGAAGAAATTGTAAGTGAAATCAGTAAATGTATTGAGACAAATGAAAATGAGAACATAACTTGCTATTTATAGGAATGCAGAACGGTACAGCCACTGTGGATGACTGATTGGCAGTTCCTAAAGAAGTTGAATATAGATTTTCCACATGATCCTGTAATACTACTATTGGGTATATACCCAGAAGAACTGAGAGCAGTGACACAAATAGACATCTGCACACCTATGTTCACAGTGGTGTTATTCATGATTACCCAAAACTAGAAGCAACCCAGGTGTCTATCAACAGATGAATGGATAAACTGTGGTATAGTCACACGATGGAATATTGTGCAGCTGCAGGAAGAAATGAAGTCATAAACCATATGACAAAATGGGTGAACCTGGAGGAGAGTATGCTGAGTGAAGCAAGCCAGACACAAAAGGACAAATACTGTATGAATGCATTACTATGAACTAAATGTATTGTGTTACATAGTGTATGGTTCCATTTATATAAAATGTAAATACAAATCAATTTATATAGGAAAGAAAAAAGTATTTGTGCAAAAATAGACAGATATGGGAGCTGTGGACAGCAGGGAAAGCATAGAGAGATCAAGAGGTGATGGATTTTCTTATTAGTTTTTTTGTTTATTATTATTGAAATAATGAAAATGCTCTAATGATGACAGAGGTGATGAATGCACAACTATGTGATTGTGCCAAATACCACTGATTGTGCACTTTGGATGAATTGTATGCTTTTTTGATATGTATCAATAAAATGTATTTGCTTTCTTTTTTAAAAAGGCAAGCAGTACTTAAAAATGGGAAAATATGTGAATATACATTTACCAAAGAAGAAACGTTCAATTCTTTTCATCACTAGGGAAATACAAATTAAAATCTGCTATGAGTTATCATATACACATACTAGAATGGCTAAGATCAAGAGAGATAATACCATCTGTTAAAGATGTGGAAAAACTGGAGCCGTCATACATTTCTGGTGAGAATGCAAAATGGTACTGACACTTTGAGAAACAACTGTCAGTTTCTTAAAAAATATATAAACTTACCATAATTCTTGCTAAATCCACTCTGAGAAATCTATCCAAGACAAATGAAATCATGTCTGTACAATGATTCCTGGGGCAAGTTAATGACAGCATAAATGGAGGAAAAAATAGGAATGTCTATTAACTGATGCATGGATAACAAAATGTGGTACATCCATAAACAGATTTGCAGTTTAACTTCTAATTTCAAGCTCCCCTCATGCCGCCCTTGGAAGCAGCCCCACCCAGCCTGTTCCCAAGCCAGCTGGAGGGCACATAGACCTCTGCAGTACTAACTTTAGCATTAATCATAGTTTTAAATAGGACAGAAGAACCATGTGTTAGGAAACCATAACTGAGCCCAAATCTGTCACTCTACGGAGCATAAATTCCAAAGTAGGGCCCACTGGCAAGGCACAAAACTCTTGAGCTGTCTGCTCTGACTCTATTGTGTGGATGTCTCCAGAGCCCTCAGGAGCCATGTTATTTGGGGTAGTATCTACTTTGGCAGTCAAAGAGATCTGCTGAGACGTGCATAAGCATAACCTCTGGAATGACCTCCCAACTCACTTTGAAGTCTCTTAGCCATATAAACACATTCTTCATTACATTTTCCCCCTTTTTCTCATGGTTTTTTTCCAGTTGCATTGCAATGGTGCTCCATAGTAATCCCTCAGTGCCCGGGAGGCTCATCCCCAGGAGTCATGTTGCATGCTGGGGGGAAGGTAATGTATTTATATGCTTAGTTTGGCTTAGAGAGAGGCCACATTTGAGCAACAAGGAGGCTCCCAGGAGACATCTCTTAGGCACCCTATAACACTGTTTCAATTTAAAGAGTAAAGGTTCATATGTGCAGTCATGAGTATCAAGGGCCCATCAGGAGACCATCCTCTTTCACTAGTCATTGTCCCTGTATTTGGGGGATTCTTGCTGATCTATTAGAGAATGTGGCAGAACTCACCAGGATGGGAATTTGACATTCTTTAAGTTATTGGATGAATTTCCACCGACCATGGCAATGGCCCATGAATATTTAAACAAACTCACATGCCTTATATGTATGCCCAGGTGAGCTTCCTCCCATGTATCCCCCTCACTGACACCCTGCACCAATTATCCTACTCTGCCACAGAGAGCCACAAGTGCTGGAGAGAATGTGAAGAGATAGGAATACTTATTCACTGTTGGTGGGAATGCAGAATGGTATAGCAACTGTGGAGGACTGTTTGGCAGTTCCTAAAGAAGTTGAATATAAACTTGCCACATGACCCTGCAATACTACTACTGGGTATAAATCCAGAAAAACTGAAATTTCTTCATCCCCAATCTGTTTCCCTTGCTGTACAGAGTAGCTATTTCTGGGTATTCTAGCACAATTATTTATTTTTAGTTTTATTCAGATATATTCACATACCATATGATCTATCTAAATTGTGTAATCAATGGCTTTTAGTATGATTGCAATCTTGTGTGTTTATCATAAGAAAAACTTGAGAATTATTTTATTACCTTAAAAAGAAAATCTTCACATCCCTTAGCATGCCTTCCCTAGTCCTACATAACCACTAACCAAAGTTCATCTTTATAAATCGATTTATATTTATATTTTATATAAATGGAATCATATAATATCTTTTTCATTTTTATTTTGTACATTTAATGATTGAAATATAAACAATTAAAAAATAAGAAAACACACTTTCACCTATCTGAGTCCACTCAAGTGTGTAGTCACATATTGAAGGGATATGGCAGGAGAGTAGTGATATTGGGTTGGGTGGTGCAGGGATGACAGGTGGGTAGATTGGGAAGGGTGGGTTGGAATGTCCAGTGTACTTGGGGGAGGGTTGGGAGGAAGACCAGGTGAACTCTGGGGATTTGTGTGTATGTGGTTGAAAGTACAAAGTTGGGAATTCTCTTATGGCAATATGACAATGAAGGGTTATTGGTTTAGGGTGTTAGATTGGGGGGCATTTGAGACAGGGCATACCTGGAATAGGCTTCTACGGAGTGTGTGAGTGAACATTCTGCATTATATGTTCTATCAGTGGGTGGGGACCCACATAATAAGTGTGAAGGAGTTGGACTCCCATCCTCAGGAGGATGGATTTGTTCACAAATAGATAGGCAGGAGACTCTCGAGAGTATGCGTGGTTCCTAATAGGGGAGGACAAACCATTGTGTCAAGACCTAAGTGTTGTTGCATGTAACTATGAATCTTGTCATCCAAAGTGAGCCGTAATCACAGTGAGCCATGAGGGGAGGGGGTGGGAGAAATAGAATAGCTCAAACAGGGGGCATTTAGTGGACAGTGGAAGTGTTCTACATGATCTTACAATGATGGACACAAGACATGGTAAAGATCATCAAAATTTATAAAAGTGTACAGTCTAAAATTTAAACCATAATATAAACCATTGACCATGTTAAGTAGCAATGATTCACTATTTGTATATCAGTTATAACAAAGGCACCATCCACATACAAAAAGGTATTAATATTGGGGGGAGGAAAGGGGGAGGATGTTGGGTATACGAGAATCTCCTGTATTCTGTGTGTGACTTTGCTGTGACCTAAAACTTCTGTGAAAAAAAATGAAATATAGTGAGACACTTGGGAATGAGTAGCAGAAGGTGTCACAGTACAGACAGGACACCAGATAATGCAGTGATGAAACACAAAATGTGAAATAAATTTTTTTTAATATTTTTCATTTTTTAAATACCCCAGTCTTTTAATTTAATTTAATTTTTAAAATACTTTTATGTATTTTATTTCTTATATCTAAACTTATCATTATTGTTTCATTTTTCTATTAATTGTATTTGACTATTGTAATTGCTTCATTTTTGAGGAAGGTTTGGATCACAGAAAGGTTACAACTGGGGTGGGGGAGGATCATTGGTGTGGGGTGTCAATGATGGCAGATGCATGGGAAGGAATTCACCTGAGCATATATGTAAGATATGTAAAAATATTCAAATGTTCACAGGGCATCGCCACAGTGGTTGGAGACTCACACAATAACCAAGAAATTATTGAATTCCCATACTGGAGAGCTCTGCCATATTCTCTAAGGAAGCAGCAACAGTCCCCCAAGTGCAGGGGCAGTGACTGGTGAAGGAGGATGATCTACTGATGGCCCCTTCATATTGATGACTAGGCTTATGAGCCTTTGCTTTTGATATTGGAACTTAGCCTATTGGTATGGGGTGCCTAAGGATTGCCTCCTGAGAGACTCCTTGTTGCTCAAATGTGGGCTCTCTCTAAGCCAAACTCAGCATATGAATGCATTACCTTCCCCCCAGCTTGGTACATGACTCTCAGGGATGAGCCTCCCTGGCACCAAGGGATTATTACCAAACACCAACTAGCAATGCAACTGGAAAAAAGCCTCAAATGAAAAAGGGAAAAGGTAAAGACAAATGAGTTTATATGGCTAAGAGAATTCAAAGTGAGTCAGGAGGTCATCCCAGAGGTAATGCTTACACACATCTCAGCAAGATCTCATAGGTTTCTAAAGTGGATACTACCATGAAGAGTGGGGATCATGAGGGCTCTGGAGACACCCCAGGTCCTATGGTCATGGCAGAAAGCTCTGGAATTTGGTTCCTTGCCAGTGGGCCCTACCTTGGAATTTGTGCCCCTGAGAGTGCAGTGTTGCACTCAATTATGTCTTCCCTGCACATGGCTCATCTGTCCCTTCTATTCAAACCTATACTTTTTGCTGGAGTTGTAGGTGTACATCCAGAGACTCAAGTCTTTGGGCTGTACATGTGCCAGCTGGGCCCAGAAACTCAGCAGAGTTGCTACACCTACTCTATAGCTCATTGGACTCACCCAGGACAATTGGTGGGGAGATGACAATGGGCAAACAGCCATCCCAGGGAATGGAGAGAGTCCTCTATTTTACTGTAGACATAAAGTCACAGGCTGTAGAGCCTGTGTAGGTCCCATGCAGCACTGGGACCTGTAGAGACTGTGGTGACTGTGGTGATCCCATGCAGGCTGTGGAGCTTGTGGAGATTCCATGCAGGCTGTGTATCCTGTGTAGGTCCCATGCAGCATTTGAGTCTGGAGCCTGAGGAGGCCATGGAGGCCATGGAGATCCTGGGCAGGCCCAAAAGGCTGGCATTGTCCATCAGGAATGTGTATCACTGTCCCACTGGCCTCACAGGACACTGGCCAGGCAGGTGTTGGGCTCCTTCTGACCTTGAAACTGCATGGGGTTGGTGGATCCTCTATCCACTGCAGTCAGGGACACAGCTAAAGCCTCATCCAGCCCTTTCCACCAGCCTCACTCCACACTCACACTTGTAGCCTGGCACCCCTGATGCTCTAGACTCCCTCATATGGGGATGTGTGAGACCTGACTAAAGCCCTCAGGACCCAGCAAGGCCTTGTGGAGGTCTCACTGTACAGGTGTGCATACCTCATGTCTCTCTCTTTGTACCTATCTTGATGAAGCAGTGCTCAGGGAAGCTGCAGGCCTTGATGTGGTCCTGCAGCAGCTGCTCTGAGAAGTTCTGGTGCCTCTGGGTGGCCCCATGGGCATCCACGGTATTGCAGCATACCTTGCTCAGGTCTGGGGAGACACATGTGTGGGGCTGGGTCATGTTGTTCCCTGGCCCTGGCCCCACAGACCCCCACCCTGTGCCTGGGGTCACCATCCTCAGAGGTACTATGAGAGAGCAGGGAGGGCCTCAAGGCAGACCCAGAGAGCCAGCTCTGGGGAGGAGTAGGATGCTGGGAAGCCTGGAGCCCACAAAGCTTGCTCAGGCCCCATGAAGGACCAGCCCAGGCTTGCCCCACAGCTCTGCCATGGGTAAGTGGGCACAGGGCCACTGCCTCCCTGAGGGGACTGTTTCCTCGGCTGCAGCATGAGGCAGTGGTAAGACTGTCCTGACCTGCCCAACTGTGTGCTCAGTCCTGTCTACCCAGAGCCAGTGACCCTCAGGGCTCTTGAGTCACCCAGACTCCACAGCATCCCCCATGGCTGTCCCCACTTCTGAGCAGGGCTGACAACCACAGCTGTACCAACACGTCTGGGATCTTGCTGGTCAGCTGCATGGCCAGGACCACCATGTTGTTGATCTCCTGTGGGTGAGAGGCATCAGCTCAGATCCTGAGATGCCCCCTCCCCAGGGCCCAACCCCTGGGACCCCAATGTCTCCACCTTGTGGCTGCCCAGCATGTAGAAGATGTGGTCAAGGGAACAGACCATCAGCTGGTTCAGGTCCTCCATATTGTACATCTTCAGGGTTACTCTCAGAAATCACCTATGAGAGAATGCAGGACCTCTGTTGTGGGGCAGGAGGGGGCAGGAAGGGCAAGAGGGGTCAGGGGCTCTGAGGTTGTGGAGGGACCCAGGCCCACCCACCTGTCAATCATCTTCCTTGTAGTGGACCTGGAATAAGAGGAAGCCCAGAACATAGGAGGCAGCTGCCAGAAGGATTGGAACCTGGTGAGGGCAGAGAATCAGAGGGGGAGGGATGTGGTACAGGCCCTGCTGCAGTGACTATCCCCCAGATACCCCCAGAAGACCCCAGCTGCCTACCCAAGGCACCTGGAGGTGCTCACCTGATGAGAAAGCTGTAGTCAGGGTTGATTCTCTCGAGCAGGCTGTAGAGCTGCCGGCAAAGGGGCATCAGAGCCCCTGAGGGGCTGCCCAGACCCACTGATCTGAAGAGTCTCCACAAGAGAACATACCCCCACCATGCAATCTGCCCCCCTCACAGCCCCTGGGAGCTGCTGCATCTGTGATGATGCTGGGACTTGTGGTGATGAAATGCCCCCATGCAGCAGCCCTGGGGCCAAGGTGTCTGGCCTACCCCATCCCTGCATGGGGTAATGAGGGCTGGGTGCCCCCACCTGCTAGCTCCTGCTGAGGACCTCAGAGTGAAGGAGCACAAGGTGAGGGTTAGGGTTAAGTTTAGGGTTAGGTTAAGCATTAGGGTTAAGGGTTAGGGTTAAGAGCATGAGAGGCTGCATGGCAGGTGGAGATCGATGAGGGGGAATGAGGGACAGGCATGGGGGCCTGGGTATCTAAGGGGGAATTATCTGGGGTCAACAGGGAGCCCCAGCAGGGTGTGGAGTCCCTGGATGCTGGATGAGGGGTTGGAGATGGGGCCAGATGTGACCTGTCAGCCTGTTTCCTGACCTTCAAAGCAGCAGGAGCTGGGTTTCCGTTTTACTACCCCAAGACCCTGAGCCCACCTTAGCACCAGCTATGCTGACAGGGGAGGGGAAGTGGCCCAACCTGAGTCTCTCCAAAGGCAGGTGCTGGGAGCCACAGGGGCTGGCTCTTCCACCCAGGGATCCATGTGAGACTGAAAGCCCCAAGCACCCAACTTCACACCCCACAGAGACCCTTGAACCTGCTGGGACCCCTAGCCCATGAGCTTGAGCATCCTCACAGAGAAACTGCCAGCTTCTAGGACCTGATAGCTAAGGGCAGTGCCTGCAAGGAGAGCAGAGAGCCTGGTGTTGGGACTCGAGTAAGACTCAAGCATCTTCCCCAGGGAGAGGAGACTCAGTCTCTGGAGGGGATTCAGGCCCAGCTTCATCCCTGCTCATGGCCATGGTGAATGAGGTCCCTGGCCCCGGCCCCCAGGTGGCTGAGGTCTGCAGGTGCAGGGTGCCATCCCAGGAGGAGGAATGCAGGGTCCCAGACATGAAGAGAGCCACCTACTAGATGCCTGCTTCCTTCCCAGGTATACATGCTTGCCAGGCAGACGCAATGAAGGCCCACAGCTCCGGGTGGCTGTTGAACAGCAAGGGGGTGTTCCTGGGTGCCAAGCATGCAGCCAGGAGCACACACAGTGATAGGGGATGTGCAAGTGGGCTTTTCATTATAAAGCCACCTTCTGCAATGTGGAAGTCAGGGAAATGGAGAAAAGCCCACCACCCCTGACCCTGCTGCCAGAACACACCAGCCTTGGGCATTGGGCTCCATTCCTGCTTGTCTCTCCGGACCAGACCCAGCAGCCCACCCCCCAAGCCAGCAGCCCTGGCATCTTGTGGCAACTGTGGAGCCACCCATGATCCTGTACAGGTGGCCACCAGCTCAGGGAGGTTGGGGCTGTGCACTGGGGCCAGTGCACACAGGTGGGAGCACAGAGACAAGGGGAAGTGAGCATCTCATTCCAGGCCAGGATGTGCCCAGATGTCTCTACTTGGGCCTCCCCAGGACCACTGTGAAATGTTGCCAGCCTCCTCCAGCCTGGTCCCAACACTGAGCCCTCCCTCCCAAGGGCCCCTGGGTGAGCTCCCACAGGCTTGCAGAGTCTTCACAGGCTTCCATGGGCACCAAGGGCTCCACATGCCTCCAGGGACTCTACACTCTCCATGGGCCTCCAAGGGCTCCACAGGCTCCACAGGCTTCCATGGGATCCACCAACTTCAAGGGCTCCATGGGCCAACACAAACTGAACAATCTCCACAGGCTCCATTGGCCAGCCCAGGCTCCACAGCCCTCCATGGGTTCCACAGGCTCCATGGTCTCCACAGGCTTTCACAGGCTCCACAAAATCCACAGGCTCCACAATCTCCCAAGGCCTCCACAGGATCCAAGGGCACCACAAGGTCCATAAGCCTGCACAGGCTTCATGGGCTCAATAGGCTCCAAAGACTCCATGGGCTTGTAGAGGCTCTACAGAACTCCATGGACTCCAAGGGATCCACAGGTCTCTAATGGTTCCATGGGCTCCATAGGGCTCCAAGGGCTCCACAGGTTCCATTGGCTCCATGCACCTACACAGGCTCCACAGGCCTCCCAGGGTTTCAGTCTCCATAGTCTCCATGGCCTCCACATGCCTCCACAGGCACTATGGCCTCCACACCTCTATTGTCTTCATGGGAGCAATCAGCTCCATAGACTCTACAGGCTCTGTGGGTTCCAGAGGCTCCACAGGCTCTATGGGACTGCAAAGGCACCACAGGACCCCATGGGCACCAGAAGCTCCGCAGTTCCACAGTCTCCGTGGGCTCCACAGGCTCCACAGGCTCCACAGGCTCTATAGGCTCCAGGGGTCTGCACAGGCTCCATAGGCTCCAAAGACTCCAAGGCCTTGCACAGGCTCCACAGAACTCCAAGGACTCCACAGGCTCCAAGAATCCACAGACCTGTACAGGCTCCACAGGGTCCACAGTTCTTCATGGGCTCAACAGTCTCCATGGGTACCACAGGCTCCACAGACTCTACAGGTTACAGAGGTCTGCACAGGCTCCACAGGCCTTTAAGGGCTCCATGGGCTTCCTTGGGATCAACCAGCTCCAAGGGCTCCATGGGCCTGCACAAGCTGAACAATCTCCACAGGCTCCGTGGGCCAGCCCAGGCTCCACAGGCCTCCACAGGCTCCACAAGCTCCACAGGCTAAACAATATCCCAAGGCCTTCACAGGCTCCAAAAGCACCATGGGGTCCAGAGGCCCACATGGGCTCCATGGGCTCCATGGGCTCCATAGGCTCCAAAGTCTCCACAGGCTTGCACAGGTTCCACAGAACTCCACAGACTCCATGGGCTCCACTGGCCTCCATGGGCTCCATAGGCTACATAGGGCTCCAAGTGTTCCACACGCTCCATCAGCTCCATGGGCCTACTCAGGCTCCACAGGCCTCCCCAGGCTCCAAAGGCTCCAAGGCTCCATGAGCTCCATGGGCTCCCCATGCCTCCATGTATTCCACATGCTCCATTGGCTCCACGGGCTCCACATGCTCCACGAGTATAGACAGTATCCATAGGCTCCATAGTCTCCACAGACCTGTACAGAGTCCACAGGACTGTACAGGATCCACAGGCCTCCCTGGGCTCCACAGACTCCACATGATCCAAAGACACCAAAGCCTCCACAGGCTCCATAGGCCTACACAGGCTCCACAGGATCCACAGGACTGAACAGGCTCCATGAGCATCCATGGGCTCCACAGGCACCAGAGGCCCCATGGGCTCCACAGCCTCCATGGGCCCCAAAGTGCTCCACAGGCTCTTTGGTGCCCATGGATTGGGCCCCAATCACTCATGATTGAAGTGATGAATGCACAATTTGATATAACAAATACCATTGAGCATATCTTTTGGATGTATTGTATGATTTATTAATATGTATCAATAATGTCATTAATTTATTAATATGTATCAGTAAAATTACACCAAGGGGAACTGCCAGCCTAGGTTCGAATTAGCTGGCCAGGGAATGATGGCATCCCCAGGCCCCGCCTTTCACAGTGTTCTCACCCTGTCGCCACTCTGCATTCCCATTGACTGGCATCCTGTCAGTCACACCACTCCACCCCTTTGGGCGCACCCCACCCTGGATTGATCCCGTGCACAAACCAGATCGCATGCTGATTGGCTGCCAGGAGCTGTCCATCACAGAGTGGGCTATGCCCTCTTTGGGTCCTTCCCCTTGCCAGGCACCTCCTTCCCAGGCCCTATGCTTCAGATTTGTCTCAGAGCCATGGGGAGGCCGCAACGCTTTCTTCTTCTCCCACCTGGAGTCCCCGCGCACTCCCATTCCCTCAAGCCCTGCCCACTCCTTGGGGTGTTTTGGAACCACAACCACACTGACCTGCCTGGTGCACGTGTTTCAGCTGCGAGGATGTGCCAGGACCCAGGAGTGTAGCGAGAGACAAGGTATTTGCCCCACGGTGTGGGCGGGCAGTGGAGCGATGCCCGCTGTTGGACCCGCATCCCCAGCCCCGTGGTAGCAGTGATGTTGCAGGTGCAAATTGGTGTCCGGGCACGTGTGGACTATGCAGGGGTAGACCATGGGTTCTGTGGGTGCAGGGCAGCATGCGGGGCCTGCAGGAACCCCCATTAGCACAGAAAAGTGGGGCGAGTGACACACCCCTTGTGTTTCGGGAGCTCACGGTAAAGTTCCTGCTCACTCGCCATATGCTGCAGGCACACGGGGGCCCCAGAAAGTTGTGCATTGAGCTGCTGCCAGTCCTGCTTGTCCTCTGGGCTGGTTGGGGACCTGGCCATGCCAGACTAGGGGTGCTGCTTCCGTGGGCTGCTCTTGGGTGGGTGGGTGGGGGTGCGGGTTCCTGCCGGGGGTACTGGCCCAAAGGGCTGTACCATGGTGCAGGGCCCTGTGTCAGAATAAGAGTCCCAGGCCTACACCGCAGGCCGCCACCCTCCCCCCACAATCCTTACCACCCCACAGTCCTTACACCCCCACAGTCCTTACCCACCCACGGTCCTTACTCCCACATCTCCTCCACCCCACCAGTCCCTCCCCCATCCCCCCCATGGTCCACCCCACAGCCCTGCCCTCTGCCCTCCCTCCTGACCCTCAGCAGTGCTGCAGGGTCCTTCCCTTTGCCAGGTGCCTCCTTCCCAGACCCTATGCTTCAGATTTGTCTGAGTCAGGGGAAGGCTCTGTCACTTTCTTCTCCTCCCACCTGGAAAGGGCCTGCTCGGTGGCTGGCCCTTAGCAACTGGCTGTTAAAGGGGTTGTTCCAAGGGGCAAATTGATCATTCCGAAGGGAAGGGTTCCTGGGGTGCGCAGCATGACTGACTCCTGTGACAGACACACTGTGTGTGTTATGGGGGAACACTATGAATGGGGACCCCTCCTGGGAGGGGCCTAGGGAGCATAGGTTTCTGTCCAGCCTGGGAGTGTTGCAGAGACCCCAACAGTTTGCAAGGGAAAGTGTGTATCCAGCCCCAGATATCTTCATCTTAGGCTCTTTGCTTTCTTTAGATCTAAGCCCTGGTAAGTTATTTGAGCCTTTAATTTTCTCTCTTCCTCCACTGTTTTACTTCTTTCTGCTTTCTTAGAATACACAGGACAGGTAAGGTCTGGGGTCTAGGGGCCCATTCCCACTGTGACCCCTCCTGGCTGTGTAACTTCACTTTTTTATAAACTTTATTTTGTATATTTAATAATTGGGTATATAAACAATAATTTAAAAAGAAAAGGAAAACAGTGTTGGATAAAAACATACATTTCTCCATTAAATGTACTGGATTCATATAATTTTTTTTGAATCATGCTATATGTTACACAAAAGATTTGGTTCATAGTAATGCAATCATACAATATTTGTCCTATTCAGTCTGCCTTGCTTTGCTCAACATAATGTCCTCTAGATTCATCCATGTTGTCATGTGCTTTATGACTTCATTTCTTCTTACAGCTGCATAATATTACATCATGTGAATACACCACAGTTTGTTTATCCATTCATCAGTTGATGGATACCTGGGTTGTTTCCAACTTTTGGCATTCATGAATAATGCCACTTTGAATATTGGTGCGCAGATATCTGTTCGTGTCGCTGCTCTCAGTTTTTCTGGATATATACCCAGTAGCAGTATTGCAGGGTCATGTGACAAGTTTATATTTGACTTCTTTAGGAACTGCCAAACAGTCCTCCACAGTTGCTATACCATTCTGCATTCCCACCAATAGTGAATAAGTGTTCTATCTCTCCACATCCTTTCCAGCACTTGTGGTTCTCTGTGGCAGGGGAGGATAATTGGTGTGGGGTGTCAATGATGGGAGATACATGGGAGGAAGCTCACCTGGGCATACATATAAGGTAGTAAGTTTGTTTAAATGTTCATGGGCCTTTGCCATAGTGGGTGGAGATTCATCCAATAACCAAAAGAATGCCAAATTCCCATCCTGGGGAGCTCTGCCACATTCTCTAATAGGTCAAAAAGAATCCCCCAAGTACATGGGCAAAGACTAGTGAAGTTGGATGGTCTTCTGATGGGCCCTTGATACTGATGACTGTGTGTATGAACCTTTACTCTTCAAATTGAAACTTAGTATTATAGGGTGCCTTAGAGTTGCCTCAAAGGTGGCCTCTCTCCAAGCTGAACTCCGCATATATATACATTACCTTCCCCCCAGTGTGGGACATGACTCCTGGGAATGAGCCTCCCTGGCACTGAGGGATTACTACCAAGCACCAACTTGCAATGCAACTGGAAAAAGACCTTGACCAAAAGGGGAAAAAGATAAAGAAGAATAAGTTTATATGGCTAAGAGACTTCAAAATGAGTTGGGAGTTCATTCCAGAGGTTACACTTATGCACATCTCAGAAGGATCTCTTTGACTGCCAAAGTAGATACTACCCCAAATAGCAAGGCTCTTGAGGGCTCTGGAGACATCCGGACATAGATTCAGGGCAGACAGCTCGAGAGTTTCATGCCTTGCCAGTGGGCCCTACTTTGGAATTTATGCTCCCCAGGGTGACAGAGTTGGGCTCAGTTGTGGCTTCCCTACACATGTTTCTTCTGTCTTATTTGAACCTATAATTAATGCTAAAGTTAGTACTGCAGAGACCTGCATGCCCTCCAGGCAGATTTGGAACAGGCTGGGCAGGGCTGCTTCCAAGGGCAGCATGGGGGGAGCTTAAAATTATATAGTTAAAGCTGCAAATCTATTTATGGATGTACCACATTTTATTATCCATGCACCAGTTAATAGACATTCCTATTTCCCCCCATACTTGCTGCCATGAACTTGCCCCAGGAATCATTGTACAGACATGATTTCATTCATCTTGGATAGATTTCTCAGAGTGGAATTAGCAATAATTATGGTAAATTTATATGTTTAAGACACTGACAATTGTTTCTCGAAGTGTCAGCATCATTTTGCATTCTCACCAGAAATGTATGAGGGCTCCACTTTTTCTAAGTATTTAACAGATGATATTATCTCTCTCAATTTTAGCCATTCTAGTATGTGTATATGATAACTCATAGCAGATTTTAATTTGTATTTCTCTAGTGATGAAAAGAATTGAGCGTTTCTTCTTTGATAAATGTGTATTCACATATGTTCCCTTTTTTAAGTGCTGTGTTTTTTTTTTAACAAATCAATTTTATTGATACATATCAATAAAGCATAAAATTTACCCAAAGTGCATAATCAGTATGTGGCACAGTTACATAGTTGTGCATTCATCACCTCAGTCATCATTAGAGCATTTTCATTTTTTCAAAAATAATAAACAAAAAAACTAATAAGAAAATCGATCACCTCTTGTTCTCTCTATGCTTCCCATGCAGTCCACAACTTCCATTTCTGGATATTTTTGCTCTAATACTTTTTTCTTTCCTATATAAATTGATTTGTAATTACATTTTATATGAATGGAATCATACACTATGTTACACAATATATTTAGTTCATAGTAATGCAATCTTCCTGTATTTGTCCTTTTGTGTCTGGCTTGCTTCACTCAGCATACTGTCTTCCAGGTTCATCCAAGTTGTCATATGCTTTACAACTTCATTTCTTCTTACAGCTGCATAATATTCCATCATGTGCATATACCACAGGTAGCTTATCCATTCATCATTTGATGGACACCTGAGTTATTTCCAGCTTTCAGTAATTGTGAATAAAACTGCTATGAACATAGGTGTGCAGATATCTCTTCATGTCACTGCTCTAAGTTCTTCTGGGTATATAGCCAATAAAGGTATTACAGGATCATGATGCAAATCTATTTTCAACTTCTTTAGAAACTGCCAACCAGTCCTCCAACCATTCTGCATTCCTATCAACAGTGTCTAAGTTGTATTCTCATTTTCATTTATCTTTTTCATTTGTCTTTTTCCAAATACACCACTGGTTGCTGCTTGGTCATAATCCCTGAGTGCCAGTGAAACTCATCCCTGAGAGTCATGTGCCACAATGGGAGCAAGGGAGTGAGTTTATTTGCTGAGTTTGACTTAGAGAGAGGCCACATATCAGTAAAAGATGTTTTCAGGAAGTAACTCTTAGGCCATAGGTAATATTCAGCTATTTTTAAATTTTACAAGAATAATTCATAAGTATAAGCATTAATTTCAAGAGCTTGGTCTATTGATCTGTTTTCTTTTATTAGACATTGATTATGTACTCAAGAGATCCTTACCCCTCTATCTGAGAATGTAGCAGGATGCCCCAAGATAGGAATTTAATACTGTGACTGTTATTTTGTGGGTCTCCCTCTATGACCACATGAACACATTCATATTCCATAGAGGCATGCCCCAAGGGCACCCTTCCCACATATCCCCCTCAATTGACACCATGTACTAGTCACCCTCTCCTGCCATAGTTGACAAAAAACACTCCTACAATTGTATTCCCAACCATACTCCTCTACCTCCCCAGAGTTCACTTGTTCCTTCCTCAAGCCCATTCTCCAGCTCTATAGACAGCCTAACCAATTGCCACAACCCCTGCTCACACTCACACTTATAGCATCATTGACCTCATTCACATCACTGCACCACCACCACCCCAGTCCACTGCCAAATCTCTCCCTTCACTTTATCATGGATTCTCCCCAGATTGAGCATCTCTCACCACACTCTACTCCCTTTGTCTCCTGGTAAACTATCTTCCAGACTGTACCTCTGTGAGTCTGCTCAATATCCTTAGCTCCTGTCAGTGAGATCATGCAATATTTGTACTTTAGTGAATGACTTATTTCACTCATTATAACATCTTTGAGATTCATGCATGTTACCACATGTGTCAATACTTCATTCTTTTTACAGTTGAGTAATCCTCCATTGTATGTATATACCACAGACTGTTTATCCATTCATCCATTGATGGACACTTGGTTTTCTTCCAACTTTTGCCAATTGTGAATAATGCCTCAATCAACATGGGTGTGCATGTGTCTATTCATGACTCTGTTTTAAATTCTTCTGGGTATATTCTTAGCAGTGGGATTGCCAGATCATATGGCAATTCTATACTTACCTTCCTGAGGAACCACCAGCCATCCTCCACAGAGCCTGTACCCATTCTGCATCCCCACCAGGAGGAGATTAGTGTTTCTATTCCTTAACATCCTATCCAATATTTGTAATTTTCTCTTTCTTATTTTTAACTAGCATGTAGTCTAACAGGTGTAAAATGATATTTCATTGTAATTTTGATTTTCATTTCCCTAGTAGCTAGTGATGTTGAACATCTTTTCATGTGCTTTTTAGGTATTTGTATTTCTCTGTGGAAAAGCGTCTCCTTGGATATCTTTCCAATTTTTAAAAGGATTGTTTGTCTTTTTTTTTTTTTGAGGTGTAAGATTTCTTTATATATGCTGTACATTAAGCCCTAATCAGATAGGTGTTTCCCAAATAATTTCTCCCATTAAGTGGGCTGCCTTTTCACTTTCTTGACAAAATGCTTTGAAGTAAAGAAAAGTTTTAATTTTGAGGAGGTCCCTTTTATTTATTTTTCCTTTCATTGCTCATGCTTTGGGGGTAAAGTTTATGAAAACATTTCCTACAACCAGATCTCATAGGTTCTTCTCTACATCATCTTCTAGGAGCTTTACAGTCCTGGCTCTTATATTTAGGTATTTGAGCTATCTTCAGTTAATTTTTGTACAGGGCATGAAATCATGATCCTTTTTCATTATTTTGGATATGGGCATCTAGTTGCCCAAGTACAATTTTTGATGAGAATATTCTGTCCCAGTTGAGAGGGCTTGATGGCCTTGTTAAAAATCATTTGGCTAATTATGTGTGTGTCAATATCAGAACTCTCAATTCTGTGCATTGGTCAGTATGTCCTATTACTGGAAGCCTTTACAGAGAAAGAGAGAAAAAGCCATGGAAAAAAGAAGATGAAATCAACAAAACACAGATGAGAAGGGAAAGACCAGTCATCACCACCATATTCCTTGCCATGTGTCAAAGGAGCCACAGATAGCCAGTCTACAGGAAGAAAACATCATGTGGCCATATTCCGAAACTCTAGTCATAACCCAATACATTCCCAATGTTTAAGCTGAAGCATTCCATGGTATTAGAGTAGGAGCCCATGAATCTAGAACCATTTTTGTTATGCTGCAGAGCAAATTTGGAAAAATTAGGAGGGAGTTGAATTCAGTGGGAAATAAAATATCTCATGGAAAATTGACTCTTACTTAGTATAGAGGCTTTATAACAGCCTGCGCAATATAGAAAATTCATTGTAGAACTTTAAGTCATTTCAGAAACAAGGCTAAGTACAAAGTAAAGGAAAAAAATAATTTAATTTTTATTTTAATTTTTTTAAATTTTTTGTTTTTATCCCATTTTTTGAATGTCCCAATCCTTTAATTTTACTTTAATTTTAGTTTTTTTTCCTGAGTTTCCAAGTATTTTATCTCTTACATTTAAGTTTATCATTATTATTTCATTTTCCTATTAATTGTATTTGACTATCATATGAGCTTCATTTTCAAGGAAGGTTTACATCTCAGAGGGGTTACAATGAGGGCAGTAGAGGATCATTGGTGGGGGGTATCTAGGATGGGGGTTTCATTGGAGGAAGTTCACCTGAATATACATGAAAGATATATAAAAATGTTCAAATGACCCAGGGGTGGGGCATGGTCAAATTGGGTGGAGAATCACTCAATAAATGAGGGAATACCGAATTCCCAGGCTGGAGAGTTCTGCAAGTTCTTCAAGAGAGCAGCAACAGTCACCCAAGTGCAGGGGCAGTGTCTGGCAAAGAAGGATGGTCCACTGATGGGTTCTTGTTATTGATGACTGGTCTTATGAGTCTTTGCTCTTGTAATTAAAACTTAGCTTAAAGTTATGGGGGACCTAAGGGTTGCCACCTGAGAGCCTCTTGTTGCTCAAATGTGGCCTTTCTCTAAGCCAAACTCAGTAAATGAATGCATTACATTGCCCCCAACATGGGACATGACTCCTAGGGATCAGCCTCCCCGGCAACAAGGGATTAATACCAAGTGCCAATTGGCAATATGATTGGAAAAAGACCTTGAATAAAAGGGGGAAAAGGTAAAGACAAATGTGTTCAAGTGGCTAAGAGACTTCAAAGAGAGTTGGGAGGTCATCCCAGAGGTACCGCTTATGCACACCTCAGTAGGATCTCATAGAACACTAAAGTGGATATCACACCACACAGAGGGGCTCCTAAGGGCTCTGTAAAAACCCAGGTCCTATATGGGGAGTAGTTCCAGAGAATGATGCCCTTTCATTGGCTTCTACTTTGGAATCTGTGCTTCTGAGAGTGACAGAGATGGACTCAAATAAGTCCTTCCTGCACATGGCCCATGAGTCCCTTCTATTCAAACATAAATGTGATGCTGGAGTTAGTAAGTGTACTTCCAGAGACTGGAGCCTTTCGCCTGCCCATTTCCAAGCTGTGCCTGGAATCTCAGTGGAGCTATAAATCCTACTCTATAGTTCAATGGACTCACACAAGTTACCCAGTGAGGAGACAATGATGGACAATGGTCATCCCAGGGAATGGAGACAGCCTGCAGCTGCAGGCAGGATAATCCCATCCATCATATCCATGGGATATGGGCCCATCTCACTTGGAGGTGGAGTGGACATCACCATCCCAAACTCCTCAGGATTGGGGGAAGAGCTATGGACTAGAGTGGACTTAATGGTATTCTGTTGTAGAAATATTGTGATTCAAGCAATGGAAGAAATTACAATGGTGAATTGGAGCCAGTGGCCACTGGATGCTTTTGGGGCAGGGAAGGGAAAAGCAGTTGTAGTACCAGGGCTTTTTCAGGACTTGGGAATTATCCTAAGTGACATTACAATGACAGATTATTGCAATTTTACATCAGCATATACCATGCAGAACTGTGTGGGAGAGAGTGTGGTCTACAATGTGAACTATGGTCCATGCTTAGTGGCAAAGCCACAAGATGTGTATATCCATTGCAGGTGATGTGCTACACTAATGAAAGATGTTTCTGTGGGATGTTATGGGAGGTGTGGGAGGTGGGGAGCATGAAAATCCCTGTAATTTTTGTATAACATTTCGGTAATCTAAGAATCTTCTAAAATATATTTAAAAAGTACCACACAAATACAAAGTATCAACAATAACAGAGTATATGTGAGCATTGTACTTTTCCATGAATTATCTGTAATCCTGTAATGTTTCTAATGTAAAAATAATATTTCAGAATTTTTTTTCAAAGATGGCGTTAGTGTAGGAGGACACACACTGCAAGCTCCCAGAGCAAGGCGGATTGGGGACGGGGTCCTGCCTGGGGGTCTGTGCTGTGCATGCGTGGAGTGAGAGGCTTGGGACATCTATCTGCACGGATCGGCGGCGTGGACCGAACAGTGGAGATTCGTGAGTTTTGAGGCTGCCAGTGGAAGTTGGCACAGGCGTCTGAGCCCCGCGGTTAGAGAAAAAAAAAATGAAACGGCCATTTTGAGCCACGGGCGGGATGAAAAAGTTTTATTTTCTGGGGATTTGGCTGCCTGGCACCCCTTGAACCTTGTGTGAATAGAGCAAACGAGCTAATCAGCACCCAGTGAACCGGAGAGGGGATTTTGGTCGAGCAACACACCTGAATTCCCTAGCCACCCAGGGATAAGACACGGGCCGCTGCGGAGCAGGGAGGAAGGGACACTTCCCAAAAAAGGGAGGGTTCTGTTGGAAGACAGGGAAGGGTATTTTATATTTTTAGACATTGATCTGGCTGCCTGCACCGCCCCAAAGCTTGGGGGAGCAGATAAGCCGACCTGAAGCAGCATTAGGCTGAGAGCAGACATGAATCTGCACTCAAACTGATTTACTGAGCAGCCCAGTGACACTGGAGCTCGGCGCCAGAAGGGGCGCCATCTTTAGCACTCCTCACTGACTAACATCAGAGCTTCAGCAAACCTGGGGAGTCCGGAAAGTGGGACGTGCTTGATTAATTTCCATGGACCCAGCTAGGGTCCCTTCCATAAAGGGGTTGGTCTAGAGGAGGAATTATTTTGGGTCCTGCATTTGGCTAAAAAAAAAAAAAAAAAAAGTGAGGTCACCTCAACAAATGAAAAATAAATTCTTTTTAATTGATTTTAATAGCTAAAAGCTGCTTCAGGACCTGCACATAGAACCCTGTGGGGAAATTCATTGATAAACACATGTAGGCAGGAAGGATCCACGTGGACCCTATGGGAATCATTGACCTCCCTTAGCTCTATTTGACTGCTTGCCTGTGTGGATCTTTGGTTTCTCTCTGTTACTTTCTGGTCTATTACTATTATTCCCGTTTTCCTCCCCCCTCCCTTTTTCCTTCTATTTTTTTTTTTTTTAAATAGGTGCTGCCAGCTGGTCACTTATTTGCTGGGCTTCTTATTCAGTAATTTCCCACTCGCTGTATATATTCATTCTGTATTACAAACTATCGCTTATCGTTCATGCATCTTTCTGCCTTCTGTTTTCTGTTATGGCTCTTAGAGACAACATGTTTTCATAGGCCCACAACTTAAGGGTGTCAATTTCTATCCCAACTATTTTGTTTTCTTCTTCTTCTTTTTCCTTTTTTTTAAAATTAGTATTAACTTTTTCCTTTCAGACCTTTCTCTACTATTTCTCTCCCTCCTCATAATTCTAGCCTTCTAAATCACTATATATATATATATATTCCTCCACTTGTTTTCCCAGTCCATTGTAGGAACTCCATATTTTTTCCTAGTACTCTACAATGCTTACACAAGATAAATATTCATCTCATTAAGTCTAATTTTGCCCCTCTTCTAACTTTTATCAATATTTCTATTATCCTTCTGCTTTCATTACATCTTTTGATTCCTCTGGCCCTAACCTTTTTCCTTCAAGGGAACATAGAAAGAAGCAAGGAAATAAAATAAGAAGAAAAACTGCCAAAGAAAAAACTTAACTCACACATAGAACCAACAGCTAAATAAAATTCTAGAGCATAGAGAAAAGCTAATCAACTGAACAAACCCATCAAGAAAATACGATGACCAGAGGGCAACAGAAAAATACAAATGACTCTGAGAAACTGGAAAACATGGACCAGTCCAGTGCACAAAATAAAAACCAGGAAGCAATGCAGTACATCGAACAACTATTCAAAGCTATCCAAACAAATATTATGGACCAACTTAAAGAACTGAAGGAAGAGATTAAGGATATAAAGAAGACACTGGGAGAACATACTGAAGAAATAGCTAACACACCTAAAAAGGTAATGGATATGATGGTGAACAAAGACACAAGTCAAGAAATGAAAAAGACGCTGAACTCACATGGCAGCAGAATTGAACAGACAGAGGAAAGAATTAGTGATAAGGAAGACAATACAGTTGAAATCAAAGAAATTGTAGAAAAGATAGACAAAATGATAGAAAAAATCAAGTATGGTCTCAGGGAATTAACCGATAATGCAAGATGCACAAACATACGCATTATGGGCATCCCAGAAGGAGAAGAGAAGGGAAAGGGAACAGAAGGAGTGTTGAAGGAAGTTATGGCTGAAAACTTCCCAACTCTATTGAGAGAGATGGATGTGCAGATCCATGAAGCACAGCGCACCCCAAATAGTATAAATCCCAACACGCCAACTACAAGACATATACTTGTCAAATTGTCCAATGCTCAAGACAAAGAGAAAATACTCAAGGCAGCAAGAGAAAAGAGAACGATCATATACAAGGGAAACACAATAAGATTAAGTGCTGATTTCTCAGCTGAAACCATGGAGGCAAGAAGACAGTGGTATGACATAGTCAAAACACTAAAAGAAAAAAACTTCCAGCCACGAATTCTCTATCCGGCAAAATTGGCATTCAAAAATGATGGAGAGTTCAAAATAGTCACAGATAAACAGCAATTAAGAGAGTATGTCAAGAAGAAACCAGCACTTCAAGAAATACTAAAGGAATCTCTACAAGTTGAAATGAAAAAACAAAGGAGAGAGAGTTGGAGGAGAGTTTAAAAACAACTGA